>JADBJO010006191.1:127500-140423 GCA_016801955.1 Conus betulinus
CCATACATTATGTCCGTGTATCATACTTATAATGAAATTTCCTAATTCCATGTAAGTTTCAAATTTTCAGACTGAGGACAGAATTATGCTCCAAAATATCAGCCTGATATCACATCAATGTCAAGTGTGTCTAGTCTTGAGCACTTGATGCAAGAGCTTGAAACTTGACCAAACTCTCTAATGTTCTGTTTGAAATGTGCCCTCCTCTATAGAATGGACCACATTTTATCAAACGATTTCCTTCACATATGTGATCCAAATTAAACAATGTTCTTTCAGCTGTATCAAGAGAATTCTCTCTCTCTCTCTCTCTCTCTCTCTCTCTCACACACACACACACACACACACACACACACACACACACACACACACACACACATGCATGTGAAGGAGCAAGCCTTTCGTTTCCATAAAACATGTTCTGTCATCAGACAATGACGTCATTACCATGTATCTCTACATTAAAAAAAAAAAAAAAAAAAAAAAAGTCTTGCTTACATTTACACTTTCTAAAAGCTTTATGCCCAGGTCTAAATACCCTTCGAAAAGAAATTCACGGAGTATACAACACCCTGCAAACAAAAGTGTGGGACGCACTGGACAATGCAGAGGCAGGTCAAAGAAGTTATGAAAGAACTGGACTGGCTACAACACTATTTCTTGCACATGACTTGAGGACAAAGGGCATCAGAGACCCCCTGGTCTCCTGGGTGTCTGTCACATCACCCTGCCATCAACTGTCACATCACCCTGCCATCAACTATCAACCAACAATGACAAGTAATAAAGAGAACATAATGCTTTTTCTGTCAGTCAATCAAGAAAAGCCAGACATTTCCTCATACAGAAAACAAAATAAGGAAAGAAAAAAAAAAACAGAAGACATTCTCCTATGCTAGGACTGCAGTCTATTGTGATGATATGTATACCCCCCACCCCCCCCCCCAGGCATTCGTGCACACACACACACACACACACACACACACACACACACACACACACACACACACACACCCCCCCAATGTACATTATGACTAATATTCTGCGTAAAAACTTTCACAGCCAAACAAACAAATGCCTGCATTCAGATAACTGGGCATAAAGGCCTTTGTGTTTTCAGACATTCAGGACAAAAGTGCTGTAGAAGTAAAATAATACAGCATTGTTCTTCTCCTTCTGTCTTAGCTTTCTTTGTCCTCCCAGGGCTTCTCAACTTTTTTTTTTAAAAACTAGAAGAGTATCCCCATCTCCAGTTCCAAGTTTCAAAGGGTAAAGCAATTATATCCAATCCACCATGTCTGGGCATACAAATTAGGTTGCTGGGCAGCAGGGGAAGGTGGTGGTGTCATCCTGTTGAATCAGGTAAGCAGGAAGATGATGTTGTTAAACACAGGAAGCTGTATTACTCCGGTAATGTTCCTGCTTTGAGCCCAACATTATCTATCACCTTGCTTCATTTGACTTCCCTCTCTTTCTCCTCCTTTATTTATCTGGTTCAGGACCTCTTGCTCCCACCCCCAATCCAACATCCCTTCTGGATTGTGAGTAGTTACCTCCCTGACTGTGAGCAGTTACCTCCCTGACTGTGAGCAGTTACCCCCCTGACTGTGAGCAGTTACCCCTGACTGTGAGCAGTTACCTCCCTGACTGAGCAGTTACGTCCCTGACTGTGAGCAGTTACCTCCCTAACTGTGAACAGTTACCTCCCTGACTGAGCAGTTACGTCCCTGACTGTGAGCAGTTACCTTCCTGACTGTGAGCAGTTACCCCCCTGACTATGACCAGTTACCTCCTGATGGTGAACAGTTATCTCCCTGACTGTGAGCAGTTGTCCCCTGACTGCGAGCAGTTACCTCCCTGACTGCGAGCAGTTACCTCCCTGACTGCGAGCAGTTACCTCCTGACTGTGAGCAATTACCTCCTGACTGTGAGCAGTTACCTCCCTGGTTGCGAGCAGTTACCTCCCTGACTGAAAGCAGTTACCTCCCTGACTATGATTAGTTACCTCCCTGACTGCAAGCAGTTACCTCCCTGACTATAAGTAGTTACCTCATGACTGTGACCAGTTACCTCCCTGACTGTAAGCAGCTGCCCCCCCGACTGTGAGCAGTTTGCCCCCTGACTGTGAGCAGTTACCTCCGTGACTGTGAGCAGTTACCTCCCTGGCTGAGCAATTACCCCCTGACTGCGAGCAGTTACCTCCCTGACTGCGAGCAGTTACCTCCATGACTGTGAGCAGATTCCCCCGCCTGACTGTGAGCAGTTATCTCCTGACTGTGGGCAGTTACCCGACTGTGTGAGCAGTTACCCCCTGACTGGGGCAGTTACCCCCTGACTGTGGGCAGTTGCCCTCCTGACTGTTGGCAGTTACCTTCCTGACTGTGGGCAGTTACCCCCTGACTGTGGGCAGTTACCCCCTGAAAGTGAGCAGTTACCCCCTGACTGTGGGCAGTTGCCCCCCAGACTGTGGGCCCCCCCCCCCCCCCCCCCCCCCCCCCCCTCGACTGGGCAGTTACCTCCCTGACTGTGAGCAGTTACCTCCTTGACTGTGGGCAGTTACACCCTGACTGTGAACAGTTACACCCTGACTGTGAACAGTTACACCCCCTGACTGTGAACAGTTACACCCTGACTGTGAGCAGTTATCCCTGACTGTGAGCAGTTACCTCCTTGACTGTGAACAGTTGCCCCCTGACTGTAAGCAGTTACCTCCCTAACTGTGAACAGTTGCCCCCTGACTGTGAGCAGTTGCCCCCTGACTGTGAGCAGTTACCCCTGACTGTGAGCAGTTACCCCTGACTGTGAGCAGTTACCCCTGACTGTGAGCTGATATGAACACCATCCTGTGCTGCAGCTTGCACTGATGTTACATGCATTGCATTCTGTGTTATGTCTGATGTATGAGGGTGAATTCAATTTAATCAAGTCAGTCTGCTTCCACGTATACATTACATTGCATGATCCAATTCCTTTTAAGTGGCTCCATTGCATTTTTCATCGATTTCTCTGTCTCTGTTATGGACAACCTGGACAGGCCTGCCATTTTTATCTCTCTCTCTTCTATCTCCCCAGCTTTCGACACACACAGACACACTCAGACACACACATACACACACATGCGTGTACGCACATACACACACACACACTAAATAATGCCACCTCACTGAAATCTTGTTTTTAACCCAGCCAGTATACCAGTACTTACAAAGCCGAATACTAGCCAAGTCATCTATGCTTGTTACAGCTAATTCAAAGATCCAGACAATGGATTTCACTCATGGCTTCCCTACTGATGTTGATGCAAATTCATCCCTTATCCCTTAATCAGCCATTCAATCGAACCATCCAACCATGACAGCCGTACTCAGTGGAGATCTAGGCTGTTATCGTGCTTGCCCACACAAACTTCCTTTTTTTTTCCTCCTTTACCTCTTCTTATCAACTAAGTGTACCAAGAGCGCACTGGTGCTGGTGGTAAAAATCAATAGTCCAGAAGTTGAATGGGAAAAAAAAAAATCAGATGGAAGTCAATAAATGAATAATTCAATGTCAAAAGCAAGCCTGCAATCAAATCCTACTGCTGAGTCTGCACAATGTCCCTGCATCCTAGGCAGAGTCCTATCTGCTGATGGCATCCAAATGCTTGAAGCCGTCTCACCATCGATTTTCATCATGACAAATGTCCTGGCTTTTTGTCTTGCATGTGTTGACATCCAACACTGATAAGATTTTTTTTTTTTAATCTCCAAAACATCAGCGATGCCAGCCTGGCGACCAGGGACGAGCTGCTAATGTCTCAGCAGAGGAGCAAAGTCTTTTTGTTTGTTATCTTTTATTTTCATTTTCCCCATCTGATTCAATGCTTCCTGAAATTTAGGGGCTGGAGCTGGGGAGGTCTGCAAGGAATGGATAGGGGGAAGGACGGATGTGATGGAGGAGGGTTGTGGGCTTTTAATACAAAAAGAAATGCATCACTGTCACACTCACAAAATGTCATCTTCTAATGTTCTAAAAGAATCGGAAATCATAACTAAGTTTCTCACTTCCTACGCGCTAAATGTAAGGCCCTTGTTAATTTATCAAATCCATACATATTTCCTGACACTGAAAAGTTAGAAAATGACAGGAAAAGCAGTCCTTTTGTTCTACCACTCTTAGTAAACCCACAGCCGACAAAAAAAAATGCATGTTTTTTTCCCTGTGATGTCAGTTAACTGGCCTCAGGGTAAACTCAGCTCTTATTATGAGATGCCTTGCTATCAATTCAGAGGTGTTCAGTATATTTTTCCATACATGTTCACATCCTTTTCCTGTATACGATTTTGATTACCGGACCAGGATCAAACCCTTCATCTGTATACAATATAAAACACTGAAAATTTCACCTATTTTCTTATCAAACAGAGCTTTGGTGTTATGGTAATAGCACCTGGCCAGGAAATGATTGGGCCTAGGTTTGAAACCTTTTCTCCTCCATGATGTGTCCGCCTTCCCCCAACATGGTATGGTGATCTGGCGCCTAGTCTTTGGTATGAAAAGAAAGCTCCTTTGTGCAGTATGGTCTAAGCACACATGAAAAAGCCACAGCAACAAACCTGACCCTGTATAAATTCTATTGAAAAAAAAAAAACTCACATGAAAAAAAAAATCAAAACAAAAAAAGATTAAGACTGAAACAGTGCAGAAGTACAAACTGTGAATCCTGCATACTAACACCATCCTACAAATCCGTAAAGATACTGAACTTTTTTTTTTTTCTAAAGATTTCATCTGATCTGCACTTTAAAAACTCCCAAATACAATCAGTTCTTACTACTAATTCATTAAACAACCTGATCACATCTTTTTGAGGACTTGCCATGGCTACAAGAAACCTTGCAGAAAGACACACACAAAAATTACAGATCCCCTCCTCCTCTCCCAATGTTTTTAATATGTCTTGCTAACAGACAAACCAAAGAAAGACAGCCCACCCCAACCTGCCCCTTCTTAAATTTGTTTTGGAGTTATCCTGTAGACACACAAACAACACTGAAAGACAGACACTCGTCTAATATCACTTAATGTGGAAAGACGTTAAATTGAAGACAAACAACAACAACAAGACAGACATTTCCACATATCTTTAGTTATTTTGGCCATAAACAACTACAAAGATCCATTTTCATATTTTCAAGTTGTCTTAGAGACAGACAAACAACAATGAAGACCCTTTTACATGTTTCAACTTACCTTGTGGATAAACAAACAGTGAAAGATCCACTCTTGTGTTTTCATCTTCAGATCTACGCTATTGTGCCCCAGCTTTCAGGAAGACAGTCAAACAACAATGAAAGGCCCACCTTAAATTTTTTCTTTTTTTTTTTTTTTTTTTTTTTCTTTTTTTTCTGCTGTCCCATCTTTTGTGCCACCTCATGGCAGTGTACCCATGCCGCTCATTCTGACACCCTGTCCACAACTGCAGCCTGGTCAGTCCCGCAGCAGCCCCAGCACCAACAATCCACAGGGAGCACTTAACCTTCGTTTTCCTGTATTTCGTATGACAGAAGTCGCCTCGACTACTAAGTTTATGTTGGAATTTGCTGCCCAAATTGGGGTACTGAGTCTGAAAAATTATAGAAAAATAAGCTAATGGATAGAAAGACTTCAAATTTTTAACAAAAATCTATGGACAGCTGAACTTTGGTTTGCACTTGTTATTTTAGGGGGATGTGAAAATATTTTCATGGCTCAACACTCACACACCTGATTTTACCTGGAAATCACACCTATGTCAGTAAAACAGGTGATACTGATAGACAGGCAATACAAAACCCATCAAAGTCAAGTCATCAAGAGACAACCCATCGGAGGAGACACTGCACTGCTGCCAAGTCACTTCGGTGGTGTTCAGTAGCGCATGTTCTAATCCAACATATGCAGGACACCACCTACTACTAAGCCCCCTACTGATGACAATAATTGCTAAGTCACGGAGCCGGTATGAGTGAGCTCTCCCTCTGGAGGGCGCCACCCACATCCATCCAATGGCAGCCCCATGGACTCGCCGATACCGGTGACTCCGACAGAACCAAACCAAGGCCACAGGCATGGAGAGGACATCGAAACTGAGGTCACCACAATAGCAGGGTATGAAGGGCCACAGAATTTGAGACTTTTTTTTCATGCTGATCGATGAAAATGAGAATGATAAAGATGATGCTATGGATTTCTATTCCGGTCTGAGACTGCATGACAGGGCTGTACTCTATGTTTCCTTTCAAAATATATCCCAGTGTCAACCAGGCCTGAGAGATACAGACACCTGCAGTGTTGGTCAAGAAATCTGAGCAACACTCTCACAGATGCAACCAGTAATTGGATGAAACTCGACTGTTTGGTCACAGTCTTGGTAGGAGCCAGTCAGGGCAGAAAAATCCCACATGACTCTGATGGGAATCGAACCCACGACCTCCAAGCTGGGAGTCCGCGACACTAACCACTTCGCCATGGGTGGCTGGTTGCCCACCTTAATGTTTCTAAGTTATCTTGCAGACAGACAAACAACAATGAAAGATCCTACTCAATGCTTTCAATAAAATATACAAACTTTGGTGGAGAACAGACTAATTCTGGCCTGCTAGACAGATTTCCTTACAGCCACTGTGTCGTTTTTAGTTGCTATTTTCTTTCTTTTTTTTTTTGAGGCAGTCACAGGCCTACAGAAAGATAACACAAGGTAGTGCTCTTCACAACAGTGTAAAGAACCCTACACAGTCAGGTGGCCTATAATAAACCTGAAACTGAAAAGGGGACAAAATCCAAGACTGAAAACAACACCCTGCTCATCATCAGTGCTGTTCCTGTACAATGCCTCCTCATCTCTCCTCAGCCTGATCCCCCCCCCCCCCCCCCCCCCCCCCACACACACACACACACACCCCTTCCCTCTCCAGTTCTTTCACACCCTTTCCTTCCCCAACCAGCCTGTGTCCCAAAGGACTTTCTACCTACCAGTTGTCTGGTCAGCGAGGTCAGTTCTGAGAGGGAGGAAGACTGGGAACGACGTCGGACGTCGTCTTTAAGGGTTGATGTTCGGGAAGAAGCCATGCCACCCCCTGCAGAAAACCATAGCTGAAACAAACAGAGCAATGCACAGTTTATTGAGCTGTTTCACGCTGTAGTGTAAAGCATTATATTCTTCGCAGTGTTTTGTGCTGCATCAATCCCTAATAAAGTAGCTTCCACTGTGTTATATTGCCTCACATTTGCAGCATATTGCAGTCTTGTCCTGTATCTGCATAAAACTAATGTTTGTTTTGTGTTTCCTTTTTTTTTTTTCTTCTTTTTTTTTTCTTCTCTTTTCACTTTTAAGTCTACACTGGAGCTGGAGGTTTTACAAAGTCATCAAAAAAACATCAGGGAGAATTCAGTTACGACCTATTTCCCTGTGACATTTTTACCACATCAGCCTACCTCCACTCTAAGGTTTTACATCTATTTTCTATTGATTTCTCTCAGTTAGTACACCACTGCACAACTTGGGAATCCCTAATGTGCATTGTATAATTTCTGTCACTGCAATCGATTTTCTTTGAGAGGAATTAACTCTGCCTTTTTCCAAGGTAGCGCTTGTTTCCATGGCATGGCGTCATCCATACCATTCCTCCTTTTCATTCACCTACTTCATTTTCCTGTTGGTTCACCTATCAGCACCCTTGTAACAGTGGGTTTTGCTGATGTGCACAAAGTGCATGATGCATGTGAAACATAGTTTTTTTTTATCCCATCTGAAAGATCAGCACTTAGGCCACCACTTAATAACTTATGTACAAGACTTAAAATAACAAAATCAAAAAAACAAACAAACAAACAAACTTGTGTGACTCTTAAGCCACAGACCTGGGATCTTCATACTGTCCAGTCTGTTGTGAACTAAGCCACAGCTCTATATTTTTGTAGCTGTCATGTTCACTTTTCTCTTTCTCAAGTCCTGCTCAAGAATTATGCATGCTGTTCTTTCCTTTGCAATCCCATGGTTATGTTACAGGATGGAAGAGACAAGATAATCATCGTCTTTAGCCATTTTTAACTGGATGGGAATTACTGTCACTGGTGAATTTCACGAAGCAGTGCAGGAAGAGAGTGAGTGTGTAAGTGAGTGTGTAAATGAGTGAGTGAGTGTGTGTGTGTGTGTGTGTGTGTGTGTGTGTGTGTGTGTGTGTGTGTGTGTGTGTGTGTGTCCGTGTGTTTATCTGTGTGTGCGTCTGTGTGTGTGCGTGCGCACAGTGTGGGGGAGGGCTGGGGGTCTGGAAATGGGGGTGCGGTGGGCATGGTGGACATGTTTGACACAGCCCATCTCCAAGTATTCTGTTGGATGCTGGACATTTTTTTTTTCAATCCATTAAAAGCCAATGCAGACTATGATACTGTGTATTTACTTACTTATTTCTTATCTATTTGGTTTGCCAATTCATTTATTGAGCGTAAATAATACCCTATATTTAGCTCTTACGATTGAATCAGACTCCACAGCTTACTGCCTTGAGTTCTGCATGGAAGGAGAGCTGAATACAGTGAAGGGCAGACTGCTGATCCAGAAAGGGGAGGATCTGCATGATTCAAGCTAACTCTCTGTCAGAATATTACGGAGATCAAACGTTTTAGATTGTGTGATCTCCAACGATACATCCAAGCATGTTTCGCTGAAAATATCAGAGGAAATCCATGGCATGAGATGGTCATTCATCTTCAAGGATCATGCTATGAAACTGAAAGATCTAATGACCGATATGGATCTTACATTTTATATTTCAGTGTCTTGTGACCGTGTTGATTGATGTGGGAGACACTCATGGTTAACAAAATATCACGTACACACTCATTATTATACAAAAGTATGCACTTGCGAGGTTGGGGGTACATCCCTGCCTACCCTAATTACACCCTCCAGACAACTTCTTCATTTTTTTTAAAGAAACGAAAACAAAGACAGATAAACAAAACTATCCTCTTTCACACAGACACACACACATGCACAACACACACACACACACATGCACACACACACACACACACACACACACACACACACACAAACACACACACACACACACGCACGTGAACACACACACACAAAACACATATGCAGACATAAAATGACACATCCACATTTGGAGAAGAGAGCCTAATCTAAAATGTATGAAAGTTGTCTTTTGTCATGACTACCTTGTCTTATAAGTCTGGTGTATTCTTCTTCAAATGGGACTTGACTGAGAACCTGAAGAAGTGTAAACTATAAGCATGTGTGCAAGCATGCATATGTGTATGCACATGCATGTTGGGGAAAGGGAGAGAGAAGGGTATTTCACTAATGTTCCCTGCGACCTGTCTAAGCTCAGACAAATATAAAGCTATTTTCTCTCCTCCCATTGTGATGTTCTGAAATTTCAGCGCTGAATTTCAGTGCTGGGTTATAATCTACATGATTGTCATAATGTATGAGTTTTGGGGATTCAAATCTTTTATTTCACAGTAATGAACTTGCTGCAAAAAAATGAAGGCACTGGGCTTTTCACTTCTGTTCACTGGATCATCATTTTGGATTGTTACACTCTCTGAATTATTTCTATTTCTTTCTGCCATGGGGGAGCAGAGGATGTACCATCAAGGCCAACCATCTGTTTTAACTGATGGGCGTGGAAATCCACACACCAACAAATCGAGTCCTTAGTTCTTTTACAGGGGTCATTATCAAAGCAAAAAGGAGAATTTATTCCAAATTAGCAAAGCTATTTCATGTAAATGCCTGTGCATGCGTGCGTGCATGCGTGCATACATGTGTGCCTGTGTGCGAGTGTGTTTTAGAGGAAAGCTTTGCATACCCGTCTTTGTTCTTGTTTCTTTGAAAAAAAAAAAAAAAAGAGATGTCCAGATGGCGCAAGTAGTGTGGGCAGGGATGCACCCTCAACTTCACAAGAACACACTTTTACATAATAATGAGTGTGTACTGTGTACTTCATATCTGGTTAACCAAATCAATCAATATGGACATGTTTGTGTGCAACCGATTACCTGGCTGAGAGGAAAAACAAATGTGTTTACAACTACACATGTGCATGGTTAAACCTGGTGATTTAAAAAAAACCCAAATGGGGCAGGGGTCCAGGGGCCAGTCATACTTCCATGTGGTATATAGGGCAGTGCTACTTTGCGGGACTGATGGGAGTAACATATTCTGCACTCTATTCCCACTTTAATCTTACAACTGCGGTTTTCAAGATTCTGTACAATGTAGTACAAAGCCTACTCCCTGACACAGTTCCTGTTGAAAACTGACAGTTCTAACTCATGCTATAGGCCATACCGCTCTGAAAAAACTCTTGGTTTTCTACTTACTGCATCAGTTCTTATAGATGGATGATCACCAGGCATCAGTAAACTTGTGCTTTCGGTCACTGTTTGGTCAAGCATTTACCTAGCACATATGATTTAGTACATAGACTGGCTGAATGCAGCGATGCTTCCTCGGGAAACAAACCGAAATTGATGGAACTCTACATACATAACTGTACATTAACTGCCCTTCACATACAAAAATACAATTCTACAGCCTCTCTAAAACTGATCTCTGTGCGGACTTGTTAAAACAGATTTCTGTTCACAGGTGGAAAAGTTTAACCTCTGTGTGTGTGTGTGTGTGTGTGTGTGTGTGTGTGTGAACTGTGTACACATACATGCATGTGTGTGTGTGTGACACGCATTCATGTGTACCACATCACTGCATGTCTGCACAAATGCATGAATATATTTGTGATTAACCAAATGCACACAACTAAGTGTGAATTCATAACCCACTTACAGAAGGGGCCATCCAAAAACACAACCAGGAACAAAGCCAAACTACCATGACAATAACAAAAGAGCTCAAGCCAGACACCAGACAGAGATAGAAAATGTGTACTCTGGGTGTGTGTGTGTGTGCGTGTGTGTGTGTGTGTGTGTGTGTGTATTGTGCATGCATACATGTGTGTAGAATGATGAAGCAGCAATTCCTCCACCTTCACAAATCACGATGTTTGATGGAGGCAGAGATGGAACACGTGTGGTGTAGCATGTGGGAGGAAGTATTAGGAGAGAGACAGTGAGAGTGGAGCAGGGTGATAAAGGTGTGCAACAATGCTAACGCTTTTACAGCTCAGCAAGGTCGATAACCTGGTGTGACCTGGGTGAGAGGGGTTAACATGATATGGGGGGGGGGGGGGGGGGGAGAAGGATGGGGAAGGAAGAGGAGGCAGAGGGGACACAGGGGCAAACGACTGGGTCTGTGGGCCACTGGAGTGCAGGGCATTTAATGCTCAAGGCAATTCCAAATTCCTAGGGTTTTAGGGGCAGCCCAATCATAGCGTGTGTGTGTGCGTGTCGTGTGCGTGTGTGTGTGTGGCTCTGTGTGTGCATGCGTGTGTGTGTGTGTGTGTGTGGTGTGTGTGTGTGTGTGTGTGTGTGTGTGTGTGTGTGTGTGTGTGTGTGTGTGTGTGTGCGCGTGTGTGTGCGCATGCGTGCGTGCGTGCACATGCATGCATGTGTGTATGTGTGTGTATGATGAGAGAGAGAGAGAGAGAGAGAGAGAGAGAGAGAAGAAGAAGAAGAAGAAGAAGAAGAAGAAGAAAAAGAAAAAGACATGGAGCAAGCTATCCTTGCCAGATTACAAACAACCCATCTCTTCTCGCTGGAGAACCAGAGGCCAGCTACAGCAGATCACTTGCTTCCCTTCCTGTTCTTCTGGGTCTCAACATGCCATCAGTTCTAATCATAAAAACATGGACACTTCCATGGACTTCACACAGACCCAGAACCATTTAGGCTGTAAAAATCTCAAGAACAAATGCATGCCACATGCATGCATGTGTTTGCGAGACATTTAAATATGCACCTTTCACATCACTACATAAGCCCCTTGTATCTTAGTCTTCACTTTTCACCTGATGCATATTTCACACCACGGCATGAGCCATTTTTTCACATTCATTTTCACAAGAAACCCAGCTTTACGCCACTCTCATTCCACCTGATCGCCTATCCATGACTGCTCTTACAAATTTTCTCATCAAGGTGACACCATTCAAATGTTTCTAACCCCACATACCAGTCATCTGATAAGCATGATGAGCCATGCAGTGCGAGGACCTGTTTTCAAAGCACAAGGACTTTCAAATCCAATCCAAAGATCTCAAGTCCTTGTGCCTTCTCCGGTCACATTCCAAAACACATTAAGCACCTGCAAGGAATGTGGGAAGCCAGTTCGTGGGTGGTTGGGGATGACGAAGGGATGACCTCTGTCTCTGTGCAGGAATAAATCCCCACATTTCCTTGTCTGTTTCTTCTTCCTCTCTCGCCTCATCATTGCACATCATTGGCAAGTGATGAATGCTGGATCTTTCTATCTCCTTCCACACCCATGTTTTATCTCAAGTGAAGCATCCAATGGAGAGTGAGCATGTGTGTGTGTGTGTGCGTGTGCGTGTGTGTGTTTGTGTGTGTTTGTTGTGTGTGTGTGTGTGCGTGCATGCGTGCGTGCATGCGTGCGTGCACGCGCTTGCACCAGCACATGCATGCAAAACAGAAAGAGAAACAAAGAGAGTATCGAAAAAGAGAGAGTGAAAGAAACATTTGATGTGTGTGTGTGTGTGCTGTGTGTGTGTGGGTGTGTGTGTGTGTGTGTGATTTTGTGTTTTTTCTTTGCCTGTCATCAGTGACGAGGAAAATGACAGGGTAGACAGGAGATGAAGAGGTACCCCACCCAACCACCCCACTCCTCTGAACCCCCACCCACTTAAACCTTAAAAAAGCAGGTGGAAAACGTTTTCGCCAGAGCAGAAACTTTTAAACAAAAAAAAAAAAGTGCCTGTGGGCCAGTTTTTTCAAGTCACAAAAAAGAAATATAT
>JADBJO010006192.1:20000-22500 GCA_016801955.1 Conus betulinus
CACACACACACACACACACACACACACACACACACACACACACACACACACACACACATGTTCTGCTGTTACGTGTATTCATTACTGGCTTAAGTTGATCCAAATGGAAAGTTTTTCAAGATTCCACGTAAAGCGTATGGTATGTTGTATGACTGGACGCCAGAGGTAAGAATAACTGGGCAACTAATGTTCGCTTATGCTTGTTTAGATAAGGATTTGGTTTTGTTTGGGCGAGTTAAGGTGTCGAAAATGTTCGTCGTAGATTTATAAGCTGCTTCCGACAAAGGCTTATTGATTGCTGGTGGCAAACCTGGTCCGATCATATCCAAAATAATGATAGATTCAGCTTGCACAAAAATGTTTGATTGCAGCAATCACAGTTTAAACCCTTAGCTGTATTTTGATGATGATAAGCATCTGAAATATATCACCAGTAGATTAAGGCTGAGGATTTCTGAGCTGGCAATGCATCAATATCAATACAAAATGTTTTAGTGTACTGATTGTCACACAATTGATTCTCGACGAGTTGTGCGCATCTGCCATGTGGTGCGCATCTGCCATGTGTATAGCCAGAGAGGATATTCTGCACTGGATACTCAGTGGCGAACTTTGACAAATTCGACAGCTAGATTTGCACAGATCGAGTATGGCTTTGGAGTCCGTCATGCCTGCTCCATACACTCTCTGTCCCCCTTGTTGGCTGGGTATAACAAGTTTAATCCCTCCCAGACGGTAAGAATATTTTTTTTCTAAACATGTTGATTCGTTATAGGACAATTGTAGTAAACTGATAGTGCTTTCTTTAGACATTTTCAATCAAAATTATCAGACTTCGTACATTGTGATTGTTTTTGGAAGTGCTCAGTTCAGATGGTGTTCGTGTTTTTGCTGAGTTGTACGGGTTTGGTCATTTCGAGTCTACTCTTGCTAATCTATCAATGCTTTTGATGATTGAATAGTTGGTAGATTGAGTTATTTATGGTGCTGTTCACTTTGTAGGGATTTTTCGTCTGAGGTGCCGGGTCAGCTGGCTGAGTGCTCCGGAGGCATTGTCTGAGCTGTCCTTCTTTCCCCTCTTGTGGTGTGGCAGTCTTCTTCGAGGCAGGGACTCGCCTTTACTCCCCTATTGCTTTTTTCTTCAACAGCCAGTTGGCCCTGCCTACCTCCTGAGCAGCCGTGTCTCCCTGGTGTCTCCCCTCCCGGACGGTTGACCGGTGCTCTACTTTTCGACTTCGTTCCCCTGTGCCCAGTCGCAGGTGTGGGACCAGCTATCTTCTTCTGCGCCCAGTCTCAGAACTGTGGCAGTGTGGACTGCCATCAACGCGTCCGAAATTGAGGCCCGAGTGATTTTTTTTTTATGTGTGTGTGCCAGTCCACCCCAGCTTGGACAGCAACACACCTGGCCAGTGATGTGAATTCCAGCAGGATTTAATTAATATCTCGAAAGACTCAAATGATAATTTATTTTAAGAATGTTAGAAATCTTTTTTTTGTTGTTGTTCTTATTGTATTGTGTCATGAGTGATGCTATGAATTCTTTTCCAGGTTAACAGGGAGTGTGAGTGTACACACATGTTGATATAATCAAATTAGTTTACAATTACATGTTGATGTTGTTCAAGTGCTATAAAAAAAAAAAAAACCCTTTCCATCTTCTCATTGTTTATTAAATGTATACTCCTTGCTAAACTCCTGTTCATGATATTGTTGTAGGGTGGTGTGTGAATGAGTAAAAGAAAGAATCGATACAAGACACAAACAACTTACACGTCTTCAGACATCCAAAAGACAGGTTTAACAAATCTATTTACAAACACCTCTGACTCCACTCTGTGACATTGATCTCATTTGTCCATTATGTATGGGAAGCCAAGAAAATGAGGTGCATTTTGTTCTCGGTTACCCAGCACTCAGACATACACGTAAAAGACATCCTTCACTGTTCAGATTGAGTCTGTTAATGCCATCGACTGTACATGATGACGTATGTAATATTTCTTTGGATTTACATTGAAAGACGTTGTGATTGTCTGAAATGAACATAAATACGTTTTTAAATCATCGTTAATTCTTTCTTCTTCATCTAGTTAATCGTTCACGTTCTACTTCATTATGAACTGAGGCCTGATATGAATTCATTATCTTGCGTCTTGAGTCTTGATATGAATGCCGTCTCTCTCTCTCTCTCTCTCTCCTCTCTCTCTCTCTCTCTCTCTCTCTCTCTCTCTCTCTCTCTCTCTCTCTCTCTCTCTCTCTCTCTCTCTCTCTCTCTCACATGCTCACACACACACACACACACACACACACACACACACACACACACACACACACACACACACACACACACACACACACACACACACACACACACACACACACACACACACACACACATATATATATATATATACATATATATATACATATATATATATCCTATATATATATATATATATAGATAGATAGATAGATAGATAGATAGATAGATAGATTAAAT
>JADBJO010006192.1:30000-40000 GCA_016801955.1 Conus betulinus
TGTTTCTCATAGTATTTCAACAGTTACCACACAAGGAAAGTCAGTACCATGGTCAGAGATAGCTCCTCTCAGTTCTGGCAAGGAAGATGTTTCATTCCAGAGTTCCCCAGGAATTGTTCCTTGTTTGAGCCCCCCACTTCAAGTTCTCATGATCCTGTAGTTGCGTACACAGTCAGTGTTGGTCAGGACTGCGATGACGCACTACCAATACCCACTTTACCTGTTCCCATGGCATCTTCTATGCCAGATGAAGATATCGATTCAGTACAGTTTGATGGTACTTTGTCTCACAGCAATGCTAAGGAGTTGTGAAGAGTCTTTGAAGATTTTCAGGATATTCTGACTCCGAAACCAGGCTCCTTTTCTGGCAACGTACTATTAGAGATTCCTCTAACAACAGATGTTCCAGTCAGGAAAAGGTGTTATGACATCCCCTTCTCTGCTGCTAGAGAGGTTGTTGAGAGAGAAGTTGGCATCATGTTGGAACTCGGTATCACTGAGCCTTCAAATAGTCCCTATGCCTCCCCAGGTGTGCTAGTCAGAATAAAAAAGATGGTACATGTCGCTTTTGCATTGATTTCCATTCTCTGAATAAGATTACCGTCTTCGATGCTGAGCCCATTCCTGACGTGGAAAGTTTATTTGCAAGATTGTCTGATGCAAAGTTCTTTACAAAGATAGATCTGGCAAAGGGATATTGGCAGATAGTTGTTAAGCCCGAGGACCGTCCAAAGACAGCTTTTACAACGCATATATGGGTCTCTTTCAGTTTTTGTAAGGATGCCGTTCGGTCTTGTGTCAGCACCTGCTGTTTTCGCACGCATGATGCGCATGCTAGCTTTGGATCAGTTCTCTCAGCTGTCAGTTTTTTTTGATGACATTCTGGTTCATAGCGTTTCATGGGATGCACATATTCGTCATGTGAAAGGTGTTCTTTCGTGTCTGAGGTCTTTCACCTCACAGCTCGTCCCTCGAAAATCGAGGCAGGTTTCCATTCTCTGGAATTTCTTGGACATATCGTTGGAGGTGGTACTATGCGTCCTGAACAGAAAAAGATAGATAAGATTCTAAGAATTCCCACCCCTACTACCAGAAAGCAAGTCAGATCTTTGCTAGGTTTGCTTAGCTTTTACAGGAGATATGTTCCCAGTTTTTTTTTCCTCTTTGAGTGCTCCGCTCTCTGATTTAATCAAGGATGGTGATCGAGCTGGAAGATCTATTTCTTGGACCCCTGAATGTGCGGTAGCTTTACAGAAGATTCAGAGTATTTTGTCGTCAGCACCTGTATTACTGTTACCTCAGTTAGATAAGCCCTTTGTTCTTAGGACTGATGCTAGTTCTGTCAGGCTAGGTGCTGTACTACTACAGGAGGATAATGATGTTCTTCACCCAGTTGTGTTTGCGAGTCGCAAGTTGTTGGATCGTGAAAAGTCATACAGTACCATCGAACGAGAGTGTTTAGCCATTGTCTGGGCTGTTCAGAAGTTCGTTCGATACCTTTGGGGAGTCAGGTTTATCCTTCAAACAGATCATCGACCTTTGACGTACCTTCGAGCGTCAAATTTTAAGGATTCCCGAATTATACGTTGGGCATTGTCTCTGCAGGAATTCTCGTTTGAAGTGGAACCAGTTCCAGGATCATTGAACATTTTCGCTGATCTCCTTTCACGTTCTTTTGAGAACCAGTCTGTTCCTTAGACATTGGTTTCTGTACATCTCAGTTTTGATGTTCTTTTAATGTACTTTTCTGGAATTTTGTGGCCTGTAGTCGGATAGTTTTGTTGTTGTTGTTGTTGTTGTTGTTGTTTTTGAGGAGGGGGGAGTATTGTGACGGACCGTTTCTATTCCAGTCACAAATTTTCATGCAACGTGCTAACCGGAAGGTAGTCCTCCGGAAGCCGGTTTGAAAAGTTTACCTGACTGCTGCTCACCTGCGCACCGTTAAAGCCGGGTGAGCTGAACCGGTTAGGCAGTCTCTGCAGTGATTCCGGCTGCGCAGCATTCCAGAAGGCCGAAGAGAGGGACCCAGCTGTTTTTTGTGGCAGTCAGGTATTTATCATTCAATATTTATTTGTTAGCAAAGCCGAAACCGTAATCCCGTTTAGGAGCGACCGAAACTTCCTCGTCGCACTTGTGAAGGTTTGGTTTAGAAAAGAAAAATATTTGCTGTGTTCTGTTGTCCTATGACTGGATAGGGTAACAAAACGAAATGCTGTCGGAAAACATGAATAGATGAGTGAGTGTTAAAGGAAGTGGTCTTCAGAAAAAAAAAAAAAAAAAACGATTTTGTTTATTCTATGAATCAACTAGTTATGAACTTCATGATGGAAAAAAGGTCTTATTCTAATGTGATTTGCGAGAAGAGGGAGAGTTTTGATGCTATGGATAATAAGCTCCCAGAGTGAGCGACAGCGACAGAGACTTTATATGATTTTTGATGTGGACGAGTATTTAATTCACTCTTGATATGAATATTGAATAGTTGTCTGTTGGTAAACAAGAGTGTGTGGAAATCTTTCCTTTACCTGTATTGAAGTAGCTGAATCTTTGGGGAAAAAAAAAAATCCTTTTAAAATCTGGTGACTATATGAATTGAAATGAACATTTTTGTCATTATACAAGAAGAAGAAATGAATATTTGTGGCATGATGAAAGACATTTATAGTTTGATGAAAAGTAATCATTAAGTGTGTGTGTAATGAATTGTATTCATGGTTTATTGAAGAAAGTCTAAGTGGTAATCTTTCCCCGATTTGGGAAAACTAGACTCTGAAAGGTTTATATTGAAGTCCTTTACTGTGTAGTGGTATGATTCGGAAAAGGAAATGATGTGTTATTATTCCGGAAAAAGGAATCAGTATTGATGAAAGAATATGTTGATGTTTGTCTCAAGTTCTAGTGGAATATGATGTGGCTAATGAATATGAATGTAGTTGTGACTGCAATGAGTAGTAGCCATGATAATCGAGGTAGTTAATCAGTTTCCCCCAGGTAGATGTGTTCCCAGGACTGAGGGGGGACTGGCTGCTACTGTTTGAGGGTCAGGGGTTCGTAGTCGTGTCTACCCCCTTCTCCACCGTGTGACGGTGTGGAGAGGTCGGCCTGAATGCCGACAATCTGCCCTACCTGCCACTGCGCCCGGGACCGACTACCCGCTGAGCCAGTTGGGCTGGAGACGCCGCTGCTGCCAAGCCAGAGCGCCGCTCCCGAGTTTTTTGAACCAGAGACCTGTTGGCGAGGCCGTCGCTGCGTTCTGTGCTTCTGTGTGTGTGTGAGCCACAGCTCCTGTGTGAGACTGTCATCCTGTCGCCGGCAGAGACGCCGTGAGAGCTAGTTTTTTTTTTTTTGTTTTGTTTTGTTTTGTTTTTTCTCTGAGCCACAGCTCTGACGTTCTTTAAGTTCCGTGTCAGACTTGACGCTGTAGACGTTGTCGTCTTCATCTTCATCGTTTCGTCGTCGTCGTCGCGCCTTCATCGTCATTGGAACCAGCAGCGACAGTAGATAGTGAATCTTATATAGATATATTTGTGTCGTGCGCCCTGTTTGGCGTATTTGAAATATTAGTATATACATATAGTTTGTGTGTACGCCTTGTGGTTGGCGTGCCGACTATTTATGATTTTGCATTTATTATATGTTTTGTCTGATGGCTCAGGCAGCATAAAACAGAAAAAGTGTTGTTCTGTTGCCTGGCTGTCAATGTTCGGGTGAGTGGGTGTGTGTATGTGATTTGGAAAAGTCGTGCATGCATCCATAATTTCTGTGTGCGAGTCAGACAATCAGATACCCGCAGACACCACTCATTCCATCCGTAACAGACACATTGACTGGAACTTTATCTTGAAAGAGCTGGCGACCTTTGGTTTCTGTGTATATTACTTGTGACCAGACAAACATGTCCTAGAGAAAGAGATGAAAGCAGCTGCGATGTTCGTGAACAAGGAATTCAGTTCTTAAACCAGTAGAGACTACAGACTTGCGATCCAGTTTCGCCTATCTTGCATCCTTGTGCTTGGCAATTATAGTCAGAGAAACTAAGAGAATTCAAATAAAAAAAAAAAACAACAAACACCCAAAGCATTTTATAGAAGCGCTTTCGGTTTTTGCAAACCTTCCTCAGCTGAGCATGGAAGTCGGCGTCAAACTAGTTGACGTAATGTGTGTTTTTTTACGTCATTAATCCCCCCCCCCCCCCCCCCCCCACCCCTCTCATTACTGTATGATAAATAGTGTTGCCTGGATGAAGTCTCAATGTGTGGGATTAGTTGGTTTCGCGTGAACAATCTGCCCTGGGAACTTTGCCCTTCGCTGAACCAACTAATCCCACACATTGAGACCAAAAGGGTAGTTGGTCTTCAACTTGCGTCTCCACATCCTCTCTCTGTCTTTTCTTTTCTGTGCATCTGCGGTCTTTATGAGTTCAATCACACAACATTTGAAATCTGACAGCTGGTGTCCAGGTCCAGCTGTCAGAAACTAAGAGAATGAGAGAAAACATCATGTCGAGCTTTAAAACTACTCCATTTACTGATGGTACGTAGATTTTGCTTTCTTTTTCTTTCTTGCTTTTTTTTTTTTTTTTTTTTTTGTTTAACAACACGGATACACACTACCATTTTGAACAAGCTATAATAACGCTTTGAAAATGTGTGTGATTTTAAATTTCAAGTCGAACTGTAAACTTTCATCTGCAATCTGATGAGGGCAATACATGTCAAAATCCAAGACTGCTACGCCATATCTCAAGGTGAGTGGATTCTCAAAAGTCTGGGTCATCAGGAATGTGGCTAATTGTAGATCATAGACTGCAGGGACAAAAATTATATTGAAAACTTCTTAAAAAAAAAAAAAAAAAAAAGGACACAGATATAAAGAGTTTGGGTTTAAAGATTTCCAATGCCTATAGGACGAATAGGAAAACTGAAGTCAATGATGTTATCTACACTCTTGCATCTGGATGAAACTCGTCTCCCAAAGAGACTGTTCTATGGAGAGCTGCTAGATGGCAGGCGTTCCCATGGGGAACAAAAGGAACCCTAGGAAGACACACTGAAGGCCTCACTGAAGTGCTATAGCATCGCCTCTGCCTCTAGGAAGACGCTGCTTAAGATCGCTCAACGTGGCGCACCATGATCATATCTGGCAAACAAAAAATCAAACAATACAGACAGAATATTTCATATGGTATTCAAAATCACTTTCTGTTATCCTCTAGTAATAATCAATGTTAGGTAGGCACTTAAACTAAGTTGGGCTAATTTCGTAGGTCAGACATCTAAGTCGTAGCCACGAGACCCTCTTCTCCAGTTCTCTCATCTTAGTTGTTAAATCGTTTAAAATCATGCGTAGTGCGGTCTCAAAATTTAGCGGATATGGTGCAGCGTATATGAACTAGTCCACACACAGTGACGCCTCCTCGATGAAACTGAAACTGAAACTGATCAAATCTAGAGTGAAAGACTTTGAGACGAGGCGAATGGAGGCGCAGGAGTAAAAACCTCTGTTTCGTAAAAACAAAGCAAGCATCACCTTTCAGCCTGGCTCACCTGCAAGTCTGCTCTGTCCACACTGCAACACCTTTCAGCCTGGCTCACCTGCAAGCCTGCCCTGTCCACACTGCAACACCTTTCAGCCTGGCTCACCTCCAAGTCTGCCCTGTCCACACTGCAACACACCTTTCAGCCTGGCTCACCTGCAGGTCTGCCCTGTCCACACTGCAACACCTTTCAGCCTGGCTCACCTCCAAGTCTGCCCTGTCCACACTGCAACACCTTTCAGCCTGGCTCACCTCCACGTCTGCCCTGTCCACACTGCAACACCTTTCAGCCTGGCTCACCTCCACATCTGCCCTGTCCACACTGCACACCTTTCAGCCTGGCTCACCTCCACATCTGCCCTGTCCACACTGCAACACCTTTCAGCCTGGCTCACCTCCACGTCTGTCCTGTCCACACTGCAACACCTTTCAGCCTGGCTCACCTCCACATCTGCCCTGTCCACACTGCAACACCTTTCAGCCTGGCTCACCTCCACATCTGCCCTGTCCACACTGCAACACCTTTCAGCCTGGCTCACCTCCAAGCCTGCCCTGTCCACACTGCAACACCTTTCAGCCTGGCTCACCTGCAGGTCTGCCCTGTCCACACTGCAACACCTTTCAGCCTGGCTCACCTCCACGTCTGCCCTGTCCACACTGCAACACCTTTCAGCCTGGCTCACCTGCAGGTCTGCCCTGTCCACACTGCAACACCTTTCAGCCCTGGCTCACCTCCACGTCTGCCGTGTCCACTCTGCAACCACTATTCAATGTGAAGATCGGCCTGATCAGCCATCTCCGTACACACACCACCATCCAGTGAGAGAAGTCGTGGTCATCATCGCCCGCAGGCGGGCATACAGCAACATCAGTTAAGACTGTCGCTGAATCTAATGGACGACTTTTTCTTTTACAGGCACTGAGTACGCTTGTTTAAGAAGGTATGGAAGAGAAAAAAAATAGAATAAATGGAAAGACAGCTTGAAAAAAGACAAGGCGAGGGGAGAACATGAATCGCTCATCTGGATGTTCTGCAAAGCTAAAAGTTTGAAGTGAATGCGAACTTAAAACATCGTTGCAGCAGACTGTAAAACAAGATTCAAAGCATGTAAACGGACTCTCAGTTCATCTTGAATACGCGTGAGATATTCCATAAAGAGGAAAAACCGTTTGGGGCCATTATAGCCGTTAGTAACAGCTATGCTGGTAAACATCGGCCATTATCTGCGACCCAAAATGAACATACCTACAAATTTTCAGAAAGATCGGCCAAGTACTTTCTGAGATCTTCCATAAAGGAAACCATTATGGGCTGCTATAGCTGTTGGTAACGGTATAACGGTAAAATAAAACCTTGTGCATCATCCGTGACCCATAATGAACATACCTACAAATTTTCAGAAAGATCGGCCCAGCCGTTTTGTCTAGAGCGAGTAGAACACATTTTGACCACGGACGGACAGACAGCATTTCTTCGTTCCCATTGTAAAGTACTCCCTGCGCCATAAGGACTGGGAGTACAAAAAGAAGATGACTTGAGCATATATTGTTTATTACCAGACGAAAACAAAAAGTGATTTTGAATGACACGTTTGTAACGTGTGATTTTTCCGTATTGTTTGATTTTGTTTGTCATTTGAGTTCAGCCTCTGCTTAACATTTTCCATGTCGTCTTCTGCGGGCTGTTCTCTTGCGTTGACTCAGTAGCACGTTATATGTTTACTTAAGAAACTCTCTCTCTCTCTCTCTCTCTCTCTCTCTCTCTCTCTCTCTCTCTCTCTCTCTCTCTCTCTCTCTCTCTCTGGGTTTTTGAAAAGAAGTATCCGACGTTAGATGACATGATTTCATCATAAACACTGATACCAAAAAAAGCTTTTAAATAACCGTAAGCTTTACGTAGCATGCTTTGAAAAAGCATTTAAGGCGATGAACAGAAAGAGATTGCAGCCCATGTCGTTCAAACCCGGAACGAATGATGACTTGTGCACGTGTGTACACATTATGTTTGAGAATGTGAAGTACAGGTCCAGAAATAGCTCAGATTCTGCAGAGATTAGATGCGCAAGAGGAGTCGGGTGAGAAGTTATTACGCCTACTTTTATACTGTCTTTGATTTGTTTAACTAAGAGGGCATTGCAAGTGATTAATTAATAACCCTAAAAACGGTGCTTTATTTAGTCACATAAAAAACATTTGATTCATACTTATTCCCGGTAACATATTATGTTATTCTGATGTTAAGGCCAGCTGTTGGGCTACTGAACCAGATAGATAATATCTACCATGTCGTTTTCTCGTTTCAGTTAAAGGTTAATAGAATTTTGTTTTCTAATCACTGCAATCAAACGAGAGGTAACAATAGTTTTGCGAGAAAGAGAAACACGTTGGAATGATAATGAAACAAACGTTGCGCCTTTGTATTGTGTGCAGGAAAGATGGGTACTTACAGAGCAGCTAGGTGTTGCAATGACTGCAAGAAATATTGAATTATAAACAAAGCTTGCTCTTATGTCTCAGATTATAGAAATAGGGGGTGATAAGCCTTCATATCTGCAGTGGTAGATGATTCTGCCTAACTAACAGTATGTGCTTGAGTGGGTGAATGGGGAATAAATGAATGTTTCTCAAAATGAACCTTCAGCAAGCTTATAGTCTCCAAAGCGGGAGACCATCTCCAATGGGGAGAAAGCTCACTAACATATAACTCCTGGTCAGATACCGGTATTTCGAAACCTGATTGTTTCATCCTCAGTGACCGCGGAAAGTGGTAATTTGACTCCTCTGCCTTTTCGGTTTTAAGAAGAATGCTATACCAGAAAAAGGCTGGTGTGCAATACCATAGTATGTTTTGTTGAGTTTTCAAAAAACTAACTAAAGGTGCCACCTAAGAAGCAAAAGAAAATCATGAAAGATCAAAACACCCTGTGTTGGATTTCCATTAAAGCGATTTATTGGCTGATTTTTTCTGCTCCGACCTCATTTTACTTAGAGCGGAGTTTGTTACGGGTTCAATTGGGAAGACTGGGACCAAGCAATCTAGAAATGCCCACATAAGGGAGGTGTCTCTGAGAGTGTTGCTCAAATGTCCTGACCCAGACTATAGGTGTGTTCCTTTCTTACGCCTGGTTGACCCCAGAATACATGAAACGAAAGTAAGAGCAGAGCACCGCCCTGTCTTTGTGTAATGTGTCGTAACAGGTGTCACGAGTTTGCAATGGTGACGGGTTCTGTTCGTTCTTCCGAGTGGGTGCAATTATAGTGATATGCACAGAAATTCATGACGTCCTCTTCCCCAAGACGTCATCTGATCCCCAATATCGTCAATCGACATTGAAATTCATTCATCCATTGATTGATTGATTGATTCATTCTCTCTCTCTCTCTCTCTCTCTCTCTCTCTCTCTCTGTTGCCCTCACACACATACACACGCACACGACTGACTGAAACCAATTTATTGTCAGATTAACTCAAAGTTGTACTGACATTTAAGAAAACATTATGAACAGAATACCAACGTTTTTCATTCAAAGCAAAGAAGCATAATCAACACACAAAAATACGCGCGCACACATACACACACAAGCGCACACACATGCGCGCGTGCGTACTCACGCACATACACATACGGACGCGCATGCCCGCGCGCACCACACAAAAGTACGCACTTACATAAATACACAAATACACGCATCTCAATACGAGCACACCCATATATCCTCACATACACTCAAACTTGCACCAGACTTACACATGCACACACACACACACACACACACACACACACACACACACACACACACACACACACACACACACACACACACACACTCATACTCGAGCACTCGTACACACATGCATTCACTCTCATAAACACACACATGCACGCACACATACGCGCGCACGCACATACGCATCCACGCCCATTCAGCATACGCTTCGGTGCTCGCTCCCCGATCCGTCGGTGTGCAACAGCAGGGGCCCAGAAAAACACACACACACACACACACACGCACACACACACACACACACACACACACACACACACACACACACACACACACACACACACGCACACACACACACACACACACACACACACACACACATGCGCGCACCCTTGACTGCATGCGAATTTACGCCATCTGAGTTATCACAGTTTGGCAATGCGGGGAGAGAAAAAAAAAGAAAAAAAAAATGGCATTAGAGATAACACAAGGGGACAGCTGTTGGCCTGTAAGAGTCTGTGACGCTTTCATGACCACTTTCTGCCCACCCACACCTATACTACTACTACCCAGCATGTCTTCTGACGCGGGCTGCCATCGCCTCTGCAGTTGATAAACACCAGAAGCAAACCTCACGAACTTGTTCCACTAGACGGAACTTGCTACTGTTTGTACTGGCCTCTCTGGCCGCCACTGTATATACACAGGTGTAAATGATGATTTTGCTGGATAGAGGAG
>JADBJO010006192.1:45000-50000 GCA_016801955.1 Conus betulinus
AGATCGTTCGTAAACCACATTCCAAGTATTTTAAATTTTGATGGATTCCAGTCCATTCCCAAATGTTCCATGTAACGGATTTCACTAGTTTTTCTGCTTCCCAACCAAATAGCGCTAGTTTTGCCTTTGTTCATATGGAGGCCTGACACACACCCAAACCGAGCAAGAACGTCGATACATGTTTCAAAAGACTTTCTATCCCCTGCAAGCAGGAATTCAGTGTCATCAGCATATTGAGACAGTTTGTATTCAATGTTATTCATTCTGATCCCGTGAATATCTGGATTTTCTCTTACCATTATAGCTAGCACCTCGACACAAAGTACAAACAAATAGGGGGATACGGGGGTCTCCTTGTCTGCATCCTCTTTTAACTTCCAACCAATCTGATACCTGACCATTTACAATAACACAAGATTTTATATTGCTATAAAACACATTTATCCATCTGCATATATCTTCTTGAAATCCCAAAGCTTTTAATACCTTAAACATAAATTCCCAATTAATTGTGTCAAAAGCTTTTTCAAAATCTATGTTCAGTAATAATCCTGGTAAATTGTGCTTATCTAAGTAGGCTATTGTGTCATAGATTAATCTCAAATTATCACCTATGTATCTATTTCTAACAAATCCTGTTTGGTCTTCATTAATAACATGTGGTAGTACATTTTTCAAACAATTAGCAATGCAAGAAGATCCGATTTTATAAATGACATTTAAAAGTGAGATAGGTCTCCAATTCCTCATGTATTGTCTTGTCCTGTCACCTTTAGGAATGCACGTAATGATACCTTCCCTCTGTGCACAAGATAGTTCCCCCTTCCTGAAACTTGCATTTAGGGCTCTAACAACAAATATCCCTATCTTTTTCCAAAACACTTTAAAGAACTCTGCACTAAAACCATCTGTGCCTGGACTTTTATTATGTTTCATATTATTCAGGGCACAAGTAGCTTCTTCTAGTGTAATTTCGCCCTCCAATTCACTTGCCTCTGTATCATCCAAGCATGGAACATTATTGTCTAAATCTTTAATTTCACAATATATATATATATATAATCAAGAAGTCGTCCACTCAATGTCTTCCCTTCTTTTATTTTCAAATTTTCGCCTTTTGAAGGCTTCCTCAGGAATCTGCATTATCGGAAAAAAACACACAAGAAACACCATCAGAATTCCAAAAGTAAAGACAAAATCAGCGTACGTACTTGTGTCTATCTCTATGTCACACACACACACACACACACACACACACACACACACACACACACATATATATATATATATATATATATATAAATTCTCTCTCTCTCTCTCTCTCTCTCGGTATTTCTTTTCTGTTTCTCTCTTGTTCCTTTTCTCTATCTCTCTTTCTCTTTCTTTCTCACCCCCCCCACCCCCCCCCCCATCCCCCCTCTTTTTCTTTGTTCTCTTTGCCCCTTTCTTCCCCCCTCCCTCTTTTCTCTTTCGCTCACTCTCTATTTTCCCTGTCTGTACCCCCCTCTTCCTCTCTCTTACCCCCGCTCACTCTCTCATCGTCTATTCTTCTTTCTGCATATTACATTTCCTTTTGAACCCTTCGCTTCCCAGGTATTTTAAGTTGGTAACAATGTTTTATGACGTCATGTTTTAATTTAAGTAAAGAGGTTTACCATACTGAATAAGAATGGGGTTTCACTACCTCCCCCGATGTGTGTGTGTGTGTGTGTGTGTGTGTGTGTGTGTGTGTGTGACATAGACATAGACACAAGTATGTAAGCTGATTTTGTCTTTACTTTTGGAATTCTGATGGTGTTTCTTGTGTTGTTTTCCGATAATGCAGATTCCTGAGGAAGCCTTTCGAAAATTTGAAAATAAAAGAAGGGACGACATTGAGTGGACGACTTCTTGATTCTATATTGATCCAGTGATGGTTTTATCGTCCAGACTCTTTCAGCTGGTGGGAGCGGTGCCAATTTTAGCGTTGGGTGTGTGTATGCAAAAAAGCGTTGGGTTTTCTTTTATATATATATATATATATATATATATATATATATATATATATATATATATATATATATATATATATATATATATTGAAGGCTTATCACCCCCTTATTTATACAATCTGAGACAAGAGCAAGCTTTGTTTATAATTCTATATTTCTTGCAGTCATTGCAACACCTAGCTGCTCTGTAAGTTGCTGGAATGGTGCTCGGTACTTATCCTTGGAATTTATTGTTTTATTGTGTATATATATATATATATATATATATATATTTTTTTTTTTTTTTTTTCACAGGTAAAATTCTCGCTTACATTCACGCCGCGCCTCAACAATACGAAGTCAACAGGATGATTTGAATAAAATGAATACTAAAACTATTGGACGTCTTTTTCCCACAAGGACGACTTGAATTCTCAAGCTTTCGCCACAAAGGCTTCATCGGGAATAAAAACATTTCATGAAAAAGCCCAATGCTTAGAACATGATTACTCCTCAGCAGTCACAACAATCTGTTTTTGCATACACACACACACATACACACAGACACGCGAACGCACGCGCGCGCGCGCGCGCACACACACACACACACACACACACACACACACACACACACACACATACACACACACACACACACACACACATACACACACACACACACTTCCCTTCCCCCCCCCCCCCCCCATCCCTACCACCACCACCACTACCCACAAACACGTACACACTCACCCGCAAAAAAGGGGGGAGGAAGGAGCGAGAGAGAGAGTGAGAGATAGTGAAAGGGGTAGAGTAGATAAGTCGAAGAAGGTAGGAGGGGGATTTGGATAGAAAGAGAGGCAAAGAGGTAGCATGTAGCACTGTGGTCTGTTGAAAAGCAGACACAGGTACAGGGTAGGGGAGAGTGGTGGAATTGGAAGGGGGAAGTACAGAGAAGAAGGGGACGGTGGGGCGGGGGGGGGGGGGGGGGGAGTAGTAGTGGGGTGGAATAAGAGGAAAACCTGGGTATGTTTAATTCCAGGTATATGGACATGTATGGCCAGTCCATATCAACGTACCAGATGCGGATCTGATGTGGAGGGGCTTGGGACACACACACACATACACACACACACACACACACACACACACACACACACACACACACACACACACACACACACTTTCAGATTGCCATGTTATGGAGCTGGCTCTATCATGGGTTTTAAAAAAAATGTCAAATTCTTTCGTGTGTGATCCCCCCTCTCTCTCTCTCTCTCTCTCTCTCTCTCTCTCTCTATATATATATATAGAGAGATAGAGAGAGAGAGAGAGAGAGAGAGAGAGAGAGAGAGAGCGAGAGAGAGAGAGAAGAGAGCACACATTAGCAAGGAGTTTACAACATTAGTTTAATTGCCTTGTCTGACATACATAAAAGGGATTAAGACGAACAGCAAAGAGAGAGCTAAAAAAAGACTCTGATTCTTTTTTTTTCCGTTTGAAATATAGTCCATCTTCTACACGAGCAAGGCAATATCGTCAGAGATCAGAAAGCATGTTTTTGTTTTATTACTAGTTACAATCGTATCTTGTCCTCTCCAGACGTACCAGTACTTCTGAGTGATCTGTGTCTCAACAGTGGTTGAAACGTCAGTCGAGGATTTGTGAGCTCCGGGAAGAGTATACTCGCAATGACGCATGAGAAGAAAGGATTGGGTGAAAAGTGATTAGGCGAAACATGATGTTGCAGAGCCAGTCACTCCAATCGCTCCGAGATACTGCCCGTCCTCTTCATCTCTGCCTGAAGGTTCTGGCATGCATCATGTCTCTCTGGCATTGGATCATGTGATTTCAGTTCTTGATGCCACTGCACCTGAGACTATCCAGGTCACTGCCTCTGCTTTGGCAGCTTACATTGTCAGTGCGGCCTTTTCCATGACTTGGTCCATATTGACGTCTAGTTCTCGAACAGACGCAGAACCGAACTGATGATGAAGCTGTATACAGCTAGTTCTGAGCATAGTGGAGCCTGTATGACTGCATAATCCTTTGTCTATCAGCAGCGAATTTCATGATGGATCCTTGTCAGGAATTGTGCCTTAATTCCGGTCCTGAGTGTTTCCTGTGCGTTCGTTTATGAAAGAGTCATCATCATGGATGTCCGTCGTGGTCGACGAAGACTCCGTCAGTGACTCCGCATGTGTGAGCACAAGCCAAAGTTGGACACACAGATACGTCCGCACTCTGGGCATGCGACAGCTGTCATTGGGTCAGGTCTCCTCTCTTTGCGGGCTTGGCGTTTCTGATCCAATTCCTGCAAACGCTTCTCTTCGAAGCTATTTACTCCTTTGTGGACAGCAAGTCGCCAGGCACTGCGGTCTGTGGCAAGTGTTTCCCAGCCCTGAAGCGGGATGCCACAGGCCGCCAGTGATACTTTCAGGCACTCCTTGAAGCGTTTGAGTGGCCGCCCAGTGCTCCTTGTTCCAGCTGCCAGCTCAGAGGAGAAGACCATTTTTGGAAGTCGCGTGTCGTCCATTCGTACCACATGCTCAACCCACCTCAGCTGCACTTTCATGATCAGCGCCTCAATACCAGGCATCTTTGCTCTGTGAAGCACTTCTGTGTAGGAAATCCTGTCCTCCCAGGAGATGCCTATGATCTTACCCAGGCAGCGGAGGTGGGAACTGATCCAGAGTCTTCAGTAGAGTCCAGGTCTCACAGCCGTTGAGCAGCGAGGTGACGATGACTGCTCTGAAGACTGCAGTCTAAACTTTTTTCTGTTGCTCTTTCTTTCTTTTTCTTTCTTTTTATTTTATTTTTATTTATTTTTTTTTTTTTGTTTGCTTTCTCTCTTTCTCTCTTTTTTTTTTTTTCTTTTTCTTTTTTTCGTTTTTTTTTTTTTTTTTCTGAGATCGGTATAAATGCTGTTGTTGCTCTTTCTTTCTTTAACTCGACGTGAGGTCACGGAGATTGAAAAGATTTTGAGGCTTGCTCGCACGGAACAAGTAAAAAAAAAAAAAACAAGTTTAAGGT
>JADBJO010006192.1:55000-62500 GCA_016801955.1 Conus betulinus
AAGCGAAACACAACTGACTGCACGCCTATACAAATTGCAGTGAAGAACTTGTGACTTACGTGTGGTATTTTGAGCATCATACTACTACTACTACTACTACTACTACTACTACTACTACTACTGATAATAATAATGAATACTTACATAGCGCCTATTCTCAGCTAGAGACCAAGCTCTAAGCACTTTAAAATCCACACTCGTTTACACAACGGGCTGCCTACCACGGTGGTGCCGACCGAAGTGCTGCCAACTGAGGCTTCATTCAGTCGTTTCACGTGTCATACAGTCAAGATCGTTCAATTTCCTTAACTTGATTTCCTTCCTTCATTCATTCTTTCCATTTCTCATGCAGGGTGTGTGGTATGTGTAATGTGTCATCCATACCATACCATAGCATTCCTTGAATGAGATGTTAGAAAAAAAGATTAAAATGATTTAAAAGAATGAAATCAAGCTAAATCAAAGTAAAATAATGGACTAAATGATGAAAACAAATGAAAAAGAACGGAGTACTCATGCCGACGTGCTAGAAAATGAAAAATTAGGAACGAAAGACGACTGAACAAAAGGATATGGAGCGTCAAAAATAAGACAATTCATTGATGATATAGAGTACAAACATAACTGAGAGAACGACACCAAACAAACACTGTAACCCGCCGATTTGTAAGTAGCGCTGATTTGTAGAGCGCTTACAAATCGGCGGGCTGGGCCCCCGCCGATTTCTAAGTGCTGCTTAGAAATCGGCGGGTGCTTACAAATCGGCGGGTTGATCCCCCGCCGTTTTGTAAAGCGCTTTACAAAACGGCGGGCGCTTTATATCCTGCCTCTTTGGATTCAAACAATAAACTAACTATTTTTACGCTTTCAGTGATTATTCCTGCAATTTTGATGACTTTCTATTTCATCATCAAAATGGCAGATGAAATGCAATGTGTGTGTGTGTGTGTGTGTGTGTGTGTGTGTGTGTGTGTGTGTGTGTGTGTGTGTGTTCATGTGTGTGTGTGTGTGAGTATTTGTGTATGTATATCAGTTTGTGCATGTAAGCCTGTGCATATGTGTGTGTTTTTTTGGGGGGGGGGGGGAGAGTAAGCAGTCTATTTCTTTTGCCCCCTCACTCACACAATCAAATTTCGAAGTCAAAAGCAAAGGACATTGTTGACATGTTTTTTATTCATATTTGTTCATTTCTGTAAACGTTACATGAACGACAAAGTGAACTAGAATTGTTTTTTTTTAAACGCAGTTTTAAGCACATTTTACAGTTGATGATATAAACACAAATTTCCACACTCAAATGAAAACGAAATCGTAACTCTGCTCAACTGAGTGAAGAGAATAGTGCAAGAGAATAGGGAAAAGTTAAACTAGTGTGCAGTTTTCAAACTTTCACACCAGAATATTTCACTAAAAAGAATAGGTATGATTGCCAGACACAATCAATCAATAAAAAGACAATGCAGGAAAATTATTCATGGATGCTGAAAATGTTATTTGTAAGAAACAAATTAACAAACAACAGCCGTTTACATGTGTAATCAAAAGTTAGTGGTGGGACAATGAAAATAGAAACACACAAAAAAAAAAAAATCATACGCTTCCTCCCTCTTGGAATTGTGTGCATCAAAGCAAAGTTAAATCATAATCACTCATCTTTGTATCTTTTATGGCTGCAGTAGGATAGTTGCCCATTTTGATACATAAACTGGAGTTGAAACGAGCATGATTTGTTTAATTTTACAAAATGTAACGGACAAATCCCAGACCACTGAACATAAATGATCAGCTTGACCAATCAGAATCACTGTGTGAACTTTGCAAAGTGAAGCGTAGTGTTTCTTGTAGTACTAATAACTTTATTGTCCCCACACACGAGGGGAAATGTTGGCTGCTTCCCCTGGGGGAAGCGTGTCATTACAGTGCAGAGCCACCACCAAGGAAATAGGGAGTGAAGTGCCTTTCCTAAAGAGACACAACTCCGAGTGCACCAGCGGGAATTGAACCTAAGACCTCTAGATTGAGAGTCCAACGCCTTACCAGTTACACCACTGCACCTTCCCGAGTAGCGGGCTTTAAACACAACATGTTGAAGAAGATGCTCCTGTTGTTCACATCATCTCTCTGCAACACTCGATGTTATAGTGAGCAGACTCACATGCAGTATAGGCTGTAGATAGATAGATAGATAGAGAGAGAGAGAGAGAGAGAGAGACAGACAGACAGACAGACAGACAGACAGACAGACATGGACAGAGAAACAGAGTGAGAGACAGTGAGAGAGAGAGAGAGAGAGAGAGAGAGAGACAGAGAGAGAGAGAGAGAGAGAGAGAGAGAGAGAGAGAGAGAGAGGGGGGGAGGGGGGGGGGGGGGGGGGGGGGTTAGTAAAATCAGTTAACAGACTTATCTTTTTCTCTTCGTTAGAGCGCTCCTCAAAACGACGTGTGTCAGTCCGCCATCTTGATGAGCAAAATAGAAAGTCATCAAAATTGCGGGAATAATCACTGAAAGCGTAATAATAGCGTATCGTTTCAATCCAAAGAAGCAGGATATATAAAGCGCCCGCCGTTTTGTAAAGCGTTTTCCAAAAGCGCGGTGCTTAACTCGCCGATTTGTAAAGCACCCGCCGATTTCTAAGCAGCGCTTGCATCTTGTCGGGGGCCTAGCCCGCCGATTTGTAAGCACTCTACAAATCGGCGCTGCTTACAAATTGGCGGTTTTACAAGTCATGCAATGTGTGCCGATTTGTAAGCGCTTACAAATCGGCGGGTTACAAACACACGTACGACGGACACACACATGCTCTCTCTCTCTCTCTCTCTCTCTCTCTCTCTCTCTCTCTCTCTCTCTCTCTCTCTCTCTCATAAAATACCTGTTTAACTATGTTCTTTATTATTCACCCCCTTCAAATGGGTCTCTCTCTCTCTCTCTCTCTCTCTCTCTCTCTTCTCTCTCTCTCTCTCTCTCTTCTCTCTCTCTCTCTCTTTCACACACACACACACACACACACACACACACACACACACACACACACACACACACACACACACACACACACACACAAAGTTTCGAAGATTTTAATCCTGTAACCCCTTTCGTGGCATCGTGTGGACTTGAAACAAATCAAACAAATATAAGTGAAACACATCAGACATCCAAATATTTCCCGATAATTAACACACTGAATGCACAACTTCACTAAGTTTTACAAACTTTGCTAAGTTTAGTAACATTTTTACCACCACAGAGCAAAACACAATAGTTAAATATGTACTTGATATATGTAAATTTTCTTCGAGTAAACTGATTTCTAATGTCGTTATATTTGGTGCATCTCATTACAAAATGAAATTCATCCCAAGGTCGTTCTGCTCGCAGTCCCGACAGAATCATTCATCGTGAGGTATTCCAAATCGTCTGCGAATTGCTATCATGAGTTTATGATGACCACAGCGAAACCGAATTAGTGGGGATATATAAACATCAGGCAACATTTCAATACATTTTTCACGGCAAAACTTTGTTTTAAAATTCCTATACAATGAACACTTATTACTAGATTCCAAAGCCTCATTCCATGCACGTATGTAAATATCTTCTTATGAATTACGAACATTTCTACAAAGACTATGAACAGACGAAAACTTTTGTGTGTCTCCCAAACAGAGTCAAGTCCTGCTTGTATTAGGATATCCTGTATACACATCAACCACCTAGATGTAAAACCCTGATTTCAGTATCAATCATATGATACGTTATACAATCTAGATGAATATTTGTTTGTGGAGAAAAAGTAAGGATGACCAGAATTTTATCATTCGTGCATATACTTGAAGTGAAACAGGATATATTCCTAGTTCTCCATATATCAATTCTGTTTTGGAAGAAAGATTTAAATGAAAAAAGATGCTTTGAAAATTTAAGCGGAAACTTTCCATTGGTTTTAAATCACTATATCCCCAAATTTCACAGCCATATAAAAGCACAGGCAGTACCATTGACTGGTATAAGTCCAGTACTATGTTTATGGGCAAATATTGAAATCTTGCCATCTTTAATTAAGAAAACATTGCACATTGCGCTTGGTCATACAAATACTTCTTACATGTATAAACATTTCCTGTTCTGCTAAAAATCATACCTAAATATTTGAAAGTGTACACTATTTCTATAGGCTGGTATTTGAACTTTAGTTGTTGGTGGTTTTTTTTTTTTTTTTTTTTTTTGCTGTTGTTGTTTGTCTTTTGGGTTTGTTTGTTTTTTTTAGGATTATTGCGTCCCTTAGAGACTACAATCATCGTTTTTGCTACATTAACATAAAGCTTCCATGTATCACAATACTCGCTTAATACATAAAGAGCATGCTGTAAACCACAAAAAGAATCTGCGGTCATAAAAATATCATCAGCAAACAAAAGTAAAAGTAAACTAATGTAACTTAATAAATCTGAAAAAACACCCACACCCATGCACGCACGCACGCGCGCGCAAAAACACACACACACACACACACACACACACACACACACACACACACACACACACACACACACACACACACAATATCATCAGCAAACAAAAGTAAAAGTAAACTAATGTAACTTAATAAATCTGAAAAAAAAACACCCACACCCATGCACGCACGCACGCGCGCGCATACACACACACACACACACACACACACACACACACACACACACACACACACACACACACACACACACACACACACACACACACACATACAGATATGCGTGCATGCGCGCTCGCGCGAACTTGGTCAGACTGTGCCGAAACAGATTTTACCACACCATGAGAGAAAGCCCAGCGGAGAAACCTAATTCTCCAAATCTGGCGGAAACAAAAAGCAGAGCGATGGACAGGCATCAGAGAGGCTTTTTTCTTAGGGGAGAACCAGAGACGGAAGATCAAGAGACAGCGAAGCCAGGGCGGGCGTAAATAAAGGACAATAAATCCAAGGATGGCAAGGCTTTGTACAAGGGTTTATAATTTAAAACACAACACTTCAAGACCCCTTCAGTTTCTCTGAATGGGCTCCTTATATACTCTTTTGGAAGAGGAACTGGAACAGAACGTGTTGAAAATAAACAGGTAAACATAAATAAATCACACTTACAAGCATTCACGTAAAGACTCTCTCTCTCTCTCTCTCTCTCTCTCTCTACACACACACACACACACACACACACACACACACACACACACACACACACACACACACACACACACACACGAATAGAAACACGCGTGAACGCGTGTGCACACGCGGGCACATATGCATGCACGAACTCCCATTGACACAGACAGACGAAGACATATGAGGGCATGTTCTCTCTCTCTCTCTCTCTCTCTCTCTCTCTCTCTCTCTCTCTCTCTCTCTCTCTCTCTCTCTCACACACACACACACACACACACACACACACACACACACACACACACACACACACACACACACACACACACACACACACACACACAATGCATAGACATAGGATCTCCCTGTCTACTTCACCTCTCTTTCTGATCCATCACTCCTGCTTCCCATTCACAATAACTGTTGACTTAATGTTTTTACAACATACTTCTCTTCAGCAACATACGCTTTTGCGCAATTCAAAGATCTTAAAGATTTCAACATGAAACTCCAGCCAAAAGCGTCAAACGCCTTTTCAAAGTCTATACACAGCAACCGTCAAGGAAGTGCCTTTATATTAAGACGTTTTATCACATCATCAATCAATCTTTTGCTGTGCCTCATATTTCTATCAGCAATAAATCCACTCTGGTCTTTATTGATAACTGAGAGTATTTTTTTTGTTTTAGATCTGTTTCAAACACATGCTGACCGATCTTGTAAACAACGTTCAACACAGAAATAGGCCGCCTGGTTTTGAGCCATGATTAGTGCACCATATGTATTACATAATATGGAATTGGTTACTGGCTACATTCTCCATATGCTCATCTAGTTCAGCAAGTTATTTTTCATAGTTTATCATGTTTCGCCATTTGTTCTTGTGTGTGTGGCGGGGTGGGGGGGGGTGTGTGGGGGGGGGGTGTGTGTGTGAGTGCGCGAACGTGCGTGCGTGCATGCATGCAAACTTGTGTGTGTGTGTGTGTGTGTGTGTGTGTGTGTGTGTGTGTGTGTGTGTGCGTGTGTGCGTGTGTGTGTGTGTGTGTGTGTGTGTGTGTGTGTGTGTGTGTGTGTGTGTGTGTGTGTGCGTTAGTACGTGAGTGTGTGTGTGTGTGTGAGGGGCTCTGTGCGTGCGTGTGTGTGTGTGTGTGTGTGTGTGTGTGTGTGTGTGTGTGTGTGTGTGTGTGTGTGTGTGTGTGTGTGAGAGAGAGAGAGAGAGAGAGAGAGAGAGAGAGAGAGAGAGAGTGTGTGTGTGTGTGTGTGTGTGTGTGTGTGTGCGCGTGTGTGTGTGCGCGCGCGCGCGTGCGTGCGTGCATGCGTGCGTGTGCATGCGTATCTTTGTATCTTTGTCATTCTTTGTATTTGTGTTGAAACATACACACATACACGCGCGCGCGCGCGCGCGCGAGGGTGGACAGAGATAGAACTTTTACCCATGTCCTTATCATCTTCCCAGCAGTAAAAATGCAACCCCCTGAGATGATACGTGTAATGTTGCAGGTAGCTTGCAAACATGAATCATTTCATGACTTGCATTTTATTTTATGTTTCTGTTTTCTCTGATTGCATTTCCAGGCATAACCTCCCTAATAATGCACCCCCACATTGCCGTAGCTCATGATAACGAGCGCTTGGCGTGCATGTGTGCGTGCACATGATCGTCGTCAGGAAAGAAGAACTCACTTCCTACCCCCCCACTACCTCTCTCTTATTTCAAAAATCAATCTGTATTGTTGCTCATCCAGAAAGCCAGGCGTGGATTTGTGATAGCTGCTTTCAGTTCACAATCCAGCCACATTCACGACCCGGAGTTTCCTGTATATCTTGACACTGACGATGTGAGGGGTCAAAGGGGAACCCACTGGGTGATACACCACTCGCCCCACTGAGGGAGGTCTCCGCCAACAGTCGCCTTCAATAACTGCATGGCCACGCGTGGGGTAATAAAGCTGTTGCACAACACTGATGAAGCAACATATTGATAATGGAAGCATCTCTAGCTGTCTTGAGAAGAACTCTTTCGCAGAATGACTGGTTTCTTCCTGGAATGAAAGTTCGATCTAAGTTTTGCAGGACTGAACGTTCGATTTGATTTTTGCTGGGCTGAAAATTCGATTTGATTTTCTGCTGGACGGAAAGTTTGATTTGGTTTTTGCTGGATGGAAAGTTCGATTTGATTTTTGCTGGACTGAAAGTTCGATTTGATTTTGGCTGGACGGAAAGTTGGATTTGATTTTGGCTGGACGGAAAGTTGGATTTGATTTTCGCTGAACTGAAAGTTCGATTTGATTTGTGCTGAACTGAAAGTCTGATAGGATTTTTGATGGACGGAAAGTTCGATTTGATTT
>JADBJO010006192.1:67500-80000 GCA_016801955.1 Conus betulinus
CTCTAAAACAGCAGAGACATAAACCCTCTCTCTACCCTCTTCTCCTCTCTCGCCTCTCTCTCTCCTCTCTCCTCTCATACTCATACAGACATAAACCCTCTCTCAACTCTCTCTCTCATAAAGACATCACCTCCCCCCCCTCTACTCTCTCCTCTCCTCTCATGCAGGACATAAAACCCTCTCGTCTTTCTCTCTCTCTTTCATAAAGACATAACCTTCCAAACCACCCTCTCTCTCCTCTCTCTCTCTCCCCCTTCTCTCTCTCTTCCTCTCGCCCTTCTCCTCTCTCTCTCTCCCTCTGCTCTCTCCCTCTCCTCTCTCTCTCACCTCTCCTCTCTCTCTCTCTCTCTCTCCTCTCTCCTCTCTCTCTCCTCTCTCTCTCTCGTCTCTCGCTCGCCTCCGCTCCCGTCTCTCATCGTCCTCGGTCCCCCTCCGCTCCTCAGGGTCCCTCGTCCGTCTCTCTCATCTCTCCTCTCTCTCTCTCTCTCTGTCGCCTGTCGGTTCCTAAGAGTGCGTATGACTTTACTGAACGTGCAGCTATCGTGCCCCTCGTAATTTAGAGATATCTGTAGTGTTACTCTGAATTCAATATATACATGCGTGCATGCGCGCCGCGCGCGTGCGCAGCAACGCGTTGTTTGTGTGTGTGTGTGTGTGTGTGTTGTGTGTGTGTTGTGTGTGTGTGTGTGGTTGTGTGTGCGTTTGTGTCTGTGTGTGTGCGTCCAACTGTGCGTGTGTTATGTGTTGTGTTTGTGTTGTGTGTGTGTGTGTGTGTGTGTGTGTGTGTGTGTGTGTGTGTGTGCGTGCGTGCGTGCGTGTGTGTGGTGTATGTGTGTGTGTGTGTGTTGTGTGTGTGTTGTGTGTTGTGTGTGTGTGTGTGTGTGGTGTTCGCGCGTGAGTGCGCACGCGCGCCGTGTGTGTTTATGTGTGCGCGCGTGTGTGTGAGTGTGCGCGCGCGCGTGTGCCTGTGTTTAATAGTGTGCGTGTGTGGTATGTGCGTGTGCATACTTGTGTGTGCGTGTGCGTGTGCATGTGCGTGCGTGCGTATCTGCGTTGCGTGTGTGTGTGTTGTTGGGGGTGTGTGTGTGTGTGTGTGTGGTGTTGTGTGTGTGTGTGTTGTTTGTGTTCTGCTTGTTGTTTACATTGACGCCGTTGACTACCGGCAGGGTGGCCCCAGCCTTCACAGTGCCTGTGTATGCTGACTGCTATTGATATGACCAAAGCACACAGCGGCTGCACCGACCGTAAAACACCAACCAGCACCAACCAGCCCCTTCGCCACCCCGGCATCTTCTTCACCCAGCAGTATCCCATTCTCATCAATCATCAACGCCATCCTCACCATCAAACCACCACATACCACTGCCACATCACCACTTGCCCACCACCACCACCACCACCACCACCCCCCATCATCACTGCTGCTGCTACTGTTTCTCGCCAACAATGATACTCCTGGCGATGACGAAGATGGTGAGATGGCTGTAGCGAGAGAAGAAGAAGAAGAAGAAGAAGAAGACTATGAAGTAGTAGTAGTAGTAGTAGTAGTAGTAGTAGTAGTAGTAGTTAGTAGTAGTAGTAGTGTAGTAGGAAGAGGAGGAGGAGGAGAGAAGGGGGAGGAGGAGGAGAGGAGAAAGAGAAGGAGAAGGAGCAGCAGCAGCCACAGAAGCAGAAGTGGGCAGCAGCACCAGCAGAAAAGTAGCAGCAGTACCAGCAAAAGCAAACAGGCACACATAGAAATAGCGAGACTGCTGAAAATTTGGCCAACTGCCTGACAGACATGGCTGACAAAAGACAGGTGTTGTTGTTAGCGCTGTTAGCCAGTCGTACATACCACCCGTTTCTTTTTTTACTGGCCTGTAAGCCTAAATAAAACCACTCTGGCCACTCTCTCTAATCTCTCTCTCTCTTCTCTCTCTCTCTCTCTCTCTCTCTCAGACACACACACACACACACACAAACACACACGCGCGCGCGCGCGCGCGCGCGCGGCGCGCCGCGCGTCACACACACAAAAGCACACACACACACAGAGGACCTACACGTCACTCCACAGCAGCGGTCCTCTTGTGCCCGACCTCCCTCCTCCCCACATCCCCCCACTCCTCCTCAATCCGGATTTTGCAGCACACCTGTGCTGACACAGGCAGGAGAGATCTTCTGGTGAACAACCACACAGCTCCCTTGTTGGCCACTACCACCGCCAGCGCACAACCATTGTGCCACAATCGGTGGCCCACCCCTTATATTGACTTTCTGCTGTGCTGGGGGAATGGCCGTCCTGTTTCCTCCTTTCCTTCCGATTGACTGCTGGGAAGTGTTTGTCCACTCCTTTCCCTGAGGGTCCCGTAATGACCAGGCTGACGACCTCAAAGGGCCTTCCTACTTCGGTGTAGGGGTTGGGTGGGAGGGGGGGGGGGGGGGGGGGGGGCGGTTGAGGTGAGGGGGGGGTGGCGGGGTGGAGGGTGGAGGGAAAAGTGGAGAAAGAAGACGGGGGTGGGTGTCCTAACGCTGAAGAAAGGAAAAGGGAAAAAAAAAAAGAGGGAAAAAATGAAAAGTTGTCAAGATGAACGCCAAGGAACGATACACCATGGTCTATGAGCCGGTACACAGTAAAGAGTAAAGTAAAAAAAAAAAAAAAAAAAAAAGAAGGGAACAATGGAAGAAAAAGAGAAGTAAAGAAACGAAGAAGTCTTTTAACCTGAACAAAAAAAGGCAAACATATGTATGAAGTAATAATCACAGTAGTAAGGTAAACAAAAAAACAAAGAGGAAGAGAAAGAAGAAAGAAGAAGCAGAAGAAGAAGAAAAATAAAATGGGATGAAAGAAATGAAAGAAAAGAAAAAGACATAAGTTTTTGACTGCAGAGGTAAGGGCCACACCCAAGATTTTAAAATGATCCATGAACAGTTTACAAAGTTAGGTTATGAGCCTAACTGTATACAGAAAGACCCTGAACACACGTCAGAATTTCCCGGTTACAGCGCTTAGATGATATGAATGAACGACTATGATTTTACTCAGGCAGCAATTTGGTAGGCGCAGTAGGACAAGTTACAGAAATAAAACAATCACGATTGGAATCACGGACAGTGACCTTGGATCACCGGCCAAGAGTCGGCGAAAACTTCGTTAGTGGTGGTTAGATATGTGGGTGTTGTTTTTTTTTTGTTTGTTTTTTTTTAATAATCACGGCAGCTCAAGGTGTTATCATTCGCACGTTGCAAAGCGGGTGAAAAGAAACAAACACGTAACTGCTGGTCACATTTTTTTTTTTTTGTTAAATCCGGCAACTAAATTGCTTTTTTCGTGTTGCCCGTGCAAGCGTACTAAAACACGTTTTTGCTATTCGCCGGCAATGATTTCTAAGAAAAGTAAAAGGAAATATTTTTGATTAAAGCAGGAAATGGGTAACTAGGGAATATAATAAACAAGTAGCGGTAATTCTCACTCCATGGTGACATAATTCCATGACTCATACAACCTAAAGGAATGTCGCTTACGACACCGAATCGCTCAGCAGAAAAGAAAACACAGATTACACAGGAAACAACGGAACAATGGAGTAGGAACACGCGTGTAATTATTTCCTCATGGGAGGAAGAGTGAGAGGGAGAGTTTGACTTATTTGTTCGTTATGTACCCTTTAACTGTTATTCCCATTCCCGGCCTCATTTAAGATTGCGTTTACATAACCAGTTCTAACCGAGGATTTTGCTGTTCGTCTCTGTATTTGTTCGACTACATTCAAGAAGCGTGCACATTGGTTTGTCCCCAATATTACACATGCTTTGTTTTTGGCCCAAGATCCGCGTGCTCGGTTCAGGTCCAATACGGTGCGTGCTTGTTTTGTCCCATTGCACGCGCCGTTACTTGCATTTCCAAACATGTTCATGCTTGTTTTATCAAATATCGCGGTGTTGTTCTGTTCAATTTGTGCGTGCTTGTTCTGTCCAACATGCGCGCACCAGTTTGTTTCCTTCCCCGACATACCGGTGGCTTCTTCTATTCCGTATGTGCGTGGCTTGTTCCTGTGCAATATGCGCGTGCCTTTTTGGTTGTAACATTAACCTGCGCCCCCTCTAGACAAACCCTCGCGGAATTCAACAGACACAGTTCGAATCCGGCTGGGAAGATAAAATACACAAAATACTGAGCAACTTAGTGATACAAGCTTTGTTTCTTCTTTCAAGATGAAGTCTAAAACCAAAAAGAAATCAGAAGCCTTTTCGGGGAAAAAAAAAAAACCAAAAAGAAATCACGAAAGCCTGTAAAAAAAAAAAAAAAAACTAGTTTTTGGAAGCAGTTAACGCTCATTGTAACTGGCAAACTAGTTCAAACTGGACAGAAGGACTACTCAAGAACCTTTGAAAGTAGTACGCTGACTTATTAAGAAACAAACTGCCAACATATGCCAGTAAGAAAAGCTGCAGATATAGTCCAGTGTGTCTCTCTGCTACAATACGAAAATCTGGATTTTTTCAGCTTTTGCTAATCTTAAAGCACTACTCCGGTCTTTTACTGATATACAATACCAGCACCAGTACAGTGCAACCGATGGAGGGCCAAAATGAACGAAATTTGCCAGAAAATGGCTGCGTATCCCACCTGTCCCTTAACGCGTGCGCGCTCATTTACTCCCATGAGAAATATCCCATTACCAAGGAATACAAACTCGGAAACGGCAAGGTCACTAACCATTCTCACGACTCCAGTAGATGATGGCATTGAGGTCAATCGAGCTAAAGCTAAGGACTTGTATGAAACAAAACGTTCAGGAGATCGAGGTCCAACAAACAAAAACCCTGAAGATCAGGGAAATAACATGATACACACACACACACACACACACCACACACACACGCACACACACACCCACGCCACGCACGCACGCACGCCGCACGCACGCACCCACCCACACACACACCACATCACACACGCACACCAGCACACACGCACACACCTCTCGCACTCACGCACGCGCACACACCCCTCACTCACAACACACACACACACCCACAAACCCCACACACACACCACACATGAACGCTGCTTTGTGAAGAACCGGGCTACCTACCTTCTTGTTTGATGTCTATTGGTAGACACAGACGTGCTATACTTGAATAGACAAGACTGGTGTTTTGCAGAAAGACAGCTCTGGGTTTACGGATAAGAATACTATAGGTATCTCTAGATCGCCTTGAGAAGGACATTTTGCGGTAATAGTCGAGGGTGCATTATCATTCGTTTACTGCGTATAATCATTATTACTTCACTGCACGGAAGTCTGATTGATAAGAGAAAACTCTTAGCTTCACATGTGTCCCGAGATGTTAATGAAGACGAATATTAATAACAAAAATCCTTTGAGAGCTCGCTTATGCATCACACAGCCTAATATGTTTCAATAACAAACATCCAGAAGAAAAAAATTAATGATGCGCAGTCAAGCCATCATCGAATACACGCGTAATATTAATAAGCGATTAAACGCGAGAGATTATGGTCCAGATAGTTTTTAGTTCTACAGATGATTTTTTTTGGGTTCTTGTGTGCTTAACAATTATTTGCCTGTGCCAAGTAATCAGAGGTACCACGAGATATTAATTTTTAAGGCCCCACCCAACCCCCCCCCCCCCCCCAACACACACACACACACACACAAGGAGAGAGAGGAGAGAGGAGAGAGAGAGAGCGAGGAAGGAGATGAGAGACGGGAGGAGAGAGAGAGAGTGACAGATTGGAGGAAGTGGGAGGACTGAGTGATAGATGAGGAGTCGCTGAGAGTAGATGGGAGGGTGAGAGGATGGAGAGAGGAGAGAGGAAATGAGGCTGCCTCGCCGCAGTTTTGTTCACCGAGATATAGAAACTCCATGGTGGAAATAGCCGAAGTAACAATGTTGTCATTTCTGTCATAGCCGAAGTAAAATGTTGTCATGTTCTGTCGCGAAGTTATACCTATATACTTTGTTTTTCTGTTCGTTGAAGGACCTGTGGTGTCCTTTAGTCCAGTTCACGAATAAATCAATATTCTCTGGTAGTTAAATGGAGAGTTGATTTGGGGTCCGAATGATCAGAGTGGACAGACATATTGTCGCGAAGAGGTCGCAGACCACCTTTGATATGCAAGGGCGGATCATTGACATAGAGTGAAAGGAACCGCGGTGGCGCATCATGATACCAACTTGGACTGCTTGTCGCACTGAAAACCTGATTGTTGATCATAAGAAGACACGAGTTTATCAAATAAAGGATGAGAGTGGAAAATGTACAGATAGGCGGTTTTTTTTTCAGTAATAGTTTGTGATCAATAACGTCAAATATTTTCGCAAAGTCAATAAATAGAACGAACTCCTGTGATTTTTTGTTAAAATTATAGTTTGCTAACTAATCATTAAGATATGTCGGTGCTGTGTGTAACAAGAATGACTGCTCCTCATCCATACTGAGTTTGCACGGAGTAAGTCTTTCTTGCAATATGAAATGTGCAGTTTTTTATTTATATGCCTTTTCTAATGGTTTTAGGCACATGAGATACACACGAAAAATTGGTCTATGATGTGAAGGGTCTGTTTCTTTTCAGATATAGATAGTGAAATTTTTTGGCTTGCTTAAGAATATCAGGGGAAAAGAACAACATTTGTTATCAATCGAAGTTATACAAACTAAACCAATGAGTCAAGAATGAAAAGCAGCACTGTGCTTTAGAATTGTTCCATCCGAATCATTCACGACCACAAGTGCCTTTCGGTTGCGTATGCCTAATCCTAAATTCATTGTTTTAGACTAAGAGAGACAGTTTTAGAAGCTGTGGTTCATTCCGAGAGAGAGAGAGAGAAGAGATTAGAGAGAGACAGACGAGACAGAGAGAGAGAGAGAGAGAGAGAGAGAGACGAGAGAGAGAGAGAACTTGTATTCGATCAAGGATTGAGGTTTTAGGAAGAGTCTGTTCTTCCAATCTGGCCCTGAGAGAGAGAGAGAGAGAGAGAGAGAGAGAGAGAGGAGAGAGAGAGAGAGAGAGAGAAGAGAGAGAGAGAGAGAGAGAGAGAGAGAAATTTTGCATTCGATCAGGATTGAGGTTTTAGGGCAGGGCCTATTCATTTCCACTCCAATCTGCATCTGTCTCTGCCTTGAGAGAGAGAGAGAGAGAGCGAGATAGGAGAGGAGAGAGAGAGAGAGAAGAGGAGAGAGAGAGAGAGAGAAATCTTGTATTCGATCAGGATTGAGGTTTTAAAGAAAGGGGCAGAGCCTATTCTTATTACTTCTTTTATTCTGTCTTATTCTATTCTTTTCTCTTTCCTTTTCTTTTCTTTGCAATCTGGCAATCTGGAATCTCCTAAATCTGAAATCTGATCTTCTGAGCCATTGAGAGAGATAGAGAGAGAGAGAGAAGAGCGAGATAGAGAGAGGAAGAGAAAAGAGAGAGAGCGAGAGAGAGTAGGAGAGAGAGGGAACCCCTTTTCCCCCCCCCCTCGCCGACTCCTTCAGAGAGGGAAATATGAAAAAAAGAAGCCACAACGCGCAAGGAGAACGAACCGAACAATATAAGGATACCCGCAGAATGGAATGAAGCGCCGCACGCACAGACGTAATCAAAACCTCTGCTCTAAGTGGTGAATGACGCAGTCTTGTTCATTGCATGTTGAATATACTTTAACACTATTTTCAATGAAGTGCGCGGTGGGTCATGTTTGACATGTTTGAATTCAAAGCAACAAAGAAAGGGACGTATCTCGCGCGTCTTCTTTCTTGTATAATTAGTAAAAGAGAATACGAACACGAATGGTGTAATGCGTCCGGTTTTCGGCCCACTGACACTATCAGGAGGGGAGGTGGGGGTAAGGGGTAGAGACAGAGACATCGAGATTGAGAAAAACATGAACAACATATGATACATAATAAACAACTGGACATGTACGTTCAGTGGTTTAATTAATGTCTTTTCATCGCCAGATGATATTTGACACTTGTTTACAAAAAAAAATAATATAACCCTTCACCCCAAACTTATCTCGTACTTACAAAGCACCACATCCTGAAAAATTCATATTACATAGGGGGTCTGGGGGGTGCGAGGCATGCAGCAAAAAAACATAACCCTGTCAACCCTCGAACCTTCTCCTCGTACTTGCAAAACCCCATCTGATATTGCTGAAGTTACCGAAATACGCAGAAAGACCACGGGGGACACAAGGGGGGATGGGGACAAAGTGGGTGGCAACCGTGAGGACTGAGCGACTTCCGAGACATGGGTGGCGGTCATGTCACGGGCGGCTGGACGGCACTGTGTGCGCAACAAACACGCTTGTATAGGACAGTTGTCCACCTGGAGGTGCCCGGGCGGCCGGAGCGGCAGGCACGGACTCAACAACTGACGCACAGAAAAGTGCCCGCTGCAGACACATAAGCATAAACAGTTAGGAGCCAAGGAGGCCGACAGGGAAGCCAATCGGGGGCATCACGTGGGATGCACAGGAGGGCAGGCGGATTGTTCCAGGCTGGCCATCATGATTGCCTTTCCTATGTTTAGAAGGTCCAGTGTTTCCCAGGGGGTGGTCATTCCTGGAGGGGTCAGTCTGAGGTGGTCGTCCTGCAGGTGACGTCTGGATCAATTTATTCCCCACCAGCAGCTTTGAAGTCGTCGTCCAGTTTGACGCTCCGCTGCACTTTTGCCAATTTTATTAATCGATGTATTCTTGCAAGTACACTTTCATACTCTCTACATTTGTACGTATATCATCAGGAAGCTTGTTTGTTTAAAAGGTTCGGCGGGCGGTTGACACCGTGTGGCAGCCATTGTCATCACACCAGAGTGCTGAACTGCGTGTGACACACCTGTCGTTTGTGCTTGTAGACGTTAACAGAGGGTTGGTCAAAACCCCCTGCGTAACACCGGGGGGGTCGGTATCGGGGTCTCTGTGCTTCATCCCAACTATGATCGGTTCTTTTGGGGTTGTCTGTCTGGTGCGTTTTGCGCGTGATTGGTGTTGTGCCCTCGTGTTCCCGTGTCAAGATCAGTCTGAGAGACAACCGTCCAGTCGCTGGGTCAGTGATACACAACGACCGGTTCCCTGGCTGAAGTGGGTGGCCATGTCGTGTGACCTGTGGAGACAGAGGGGGGATGGCAGATACAGCTTGTCTTTTGCTTTCTCCCAAGGAAAGAAAATCCAACCTCTGGAGGCCGGCTCTCTCTCTTCTTCTCCTAGCACGGGGTAACTTGCGACAGGCCTTTAAAAAAAAAAAAAAAAAATCAAATTGTTATTAATTACTAATCCGATACAAACAAACCACCTCCGTTTCCACAACTTATGCGTCAAACACAGGGGGATTGGGGGGGTCAATGTCGTCAGTTAAGTGACAGCAAAGGACTACTAGCGTAGTTGTGTTGGGTGTTCTCCGCCCCTCCTTAGTGTATGGTCGATTTTTAACAAAGATGTGGTCCAGCGTACATTTTTCTCCCTTCCTCGCAAAAAAACAAAAGTGTTCAGAACCCTCTACCTACAAAACACCGATGGAACCGAACAAATGGCATATTGGCAAAGAAGTTATTTTTCTTTTTTTTGTAAAAACACATCGTAAATTTTTTTGCTGCTCATCCGGCTGTTTTGGGTATACCTGATGAAGAGAGGCGGGTGAGCTCTCTGGTCGGATTCTCTTAGATGAAGGTTCGGAGGATAAGTGGGGTGTTGCGTTAGGGGGGGGGGCTCTCCCTCCCTGCCCGGGTTCCCTCTTCTGATCATCCTACCTTCCATCTTCAATCGCTTTTTCTGAATAACCGTGGGGGTTGCCTTCTTTCTGCTTTTTTTTCCAAACTCGGATTTTTTACTTTACCACACCCCACTCCCCCCTCCCCCTTCTCTAGAGATATATATAGAGAAAGAGAGAGAGAGATAGAGAGAGGAGAGAGCTAGCACATAAATTCATTCAAACCCAAATTTCCACTCCGCCATTTCCACTGGAGAGGAGCCGCGACCAGCTGCGGGGATATCTCTCTCCCTCTCTCTCGCTCTCTCCCTCCTCCCTCTCCTCTCCCCCTCCTCTTCCTCGCGCCTCTCACTCCTTCCCGCTCTCTCCCTCCGAGTCTCCCTCTCTCACTCTCCTCACCAACAAAAAACGGTCCCCCCTCTCGCCCGTCCTCTCTCCCGCCCTAGTAGTAACGTCACCGTGTGATATGTTCGTTCGTGTGTGGGTGAATGTGTGGTGTGTGTGAAATGTGATTGTGTGTGTCGTGTGTGATGGTGTGACCAATTCTGAACAAACGGACTGCACCCCCACTCGGGAATGTGCCTGCTCAACAGTTCAGATGCCTGGCTAGATGCCGATCCCTCCCTTACAAATTCCTAAACCTTGTAATGAAACTGTCCATCTGCAGATATTTAACTACCAGTCTGTAAAGATAAACTTACATTACCAAAGTGATGATGAGACTGTACAGGGGAGGTGATATTGTCAAGGGATACTTATATGCAGTCATGGGGTAGATCATTATACACTCAAACGGTGATAAGACTGTAAAAAAAAGCATACTTAGCTGCTGTCACGAATAGACCATTAGAAATTCCGGCGTAAGAAGACAGTCAAAAGATAGTCAACCACAATCGTAGTCACATGATGATAAAATTCAAGTAGGATGATAGTGCAAAGGAGAGTTAACTACATTCAGGACGGATGTCTGAGAATCCAAAGAGTTACGATGCTGTCAGATCATAGATACACAGACACGGTTGGATGGTTACAAGTCCCAAGGTGTGATGATGTTTTGTCAAGACTCGGTTAGCCACAGACACGGTTGGCTTGTTTTGAATCCAAAGTGTGATGATAACTGTCAAGACATGGTTAAACACAGACATGGTTGGATGGCTATGAATCTAAAGTGTGATGTCTACTGTCAAGACAAGGTTAGATTCCGACACGGTTGGATGGCTATGAATCTAAAGTGTGATGTCTACTGTCAAGACAAGGTTAGATTTCCGACACGGTTGGATAGTTATGAATCTAAAGTGTGATTTCGACTGTCAAGACAAGGTTAGATTCCGACACGGTTGGATAGTTATGAATCCAAAGTGTGATGTCGACTGTCAAGACTGATTCCGACACGGTTGGATAGTTATGAATCCAAAGTGTGATGATAACTATCAAGGCATGATGGTTAAACACAGACACGGTTGGATGGTTATGAATCCAAAATGTCATGATCACTGTCAAGACAGGGTCAGATTCCGACACGGTTGGATGGTTATGAACCCAAAGCGCATTGATAACTGTCAAGGCGAGGTTAGATGAATACATGGTTAGAGAGTCATGAATCCAGCATGTGATGATAACTGTTAAGGCAGGGTTAGATACAGACAACGTTGGATTGTTATGAGTCCAAAGTGTGATGATAACTGTCACGCCGTGGTTAAATATAGACACGGTTGGAGTGGTATGAATCCAAAGGAAGATGATACAGACACGGTTTGGGTGTTATGAATCCAAAGTGTGATGATAACAGTCATACCATGGTTAAATACAGACGTGGTTGGATTGTTATAAATCTAAAGAGTTCTTACAAATGTCAAGACATGACTTGCTACAAACACGGTAGGGACAATGATGAATCAAAGTGTGATGATCACTGTCGAGACAAAGTAGATACAGACAACGGTTGGAGTGTTATGAATCAAAAAAAAAAAGTGATTATAACACGCATAATGTTTCTCATCCCCAGTTGATGCATTTATACAATAGTGTTCAAGTACTTTGGCTGTTTGGATGATCCCTGGAGTCTTTTTAGCCAGGGTACGACGATGACAACAAACACACCAACAACAACAACAAGACATGACATGATTTGCTAAAGACATGGGTTGGATGGCCCTATGAATCCAAAGGGTGACGATAACTGTCAAGACAGGGGTAGATACAGACACAGAAGGATTGACAGTAAATCGAAAGTGGTGAGGATATAAGTGTGTGAGGATACTGTGAAGTAAGGGGCGGCGGGGGGGAGGCGGGGGGCGGGGCGTGTGGCAAATACGTGCGCGGGCGGGAAGTAGGGGCGGGGGCGAGCGTTGGGTGATGCTGATGAGTAATGATGGTCAAGACAAGCTGGCTGGGCTCCATACCAAGGTGCATGACCGTCAAGCCCTGCCACAGTGTTATGCGGGCGAAACTCGGAAAGGAAGAAGAAGGAGTTCAGCCCGCCTGAACCTGTCCTACGGGAGGTCAAAAAGCGACATCGGCTTTACCATGGGTACTAAGGAGGAAATTGGCAACATAATGAAATCAGCGAAAGAAAAATGAAAATCAAGCGGGGGCGCGCATAATCAAATGGAGAGAGAGAGAGAGAGAAGAGAGAGGAGCCTGATCGAGAGAGAGAGAGAGTGATGAGAGTAGAGAAGAGAAGAAGCCAAGCGGCGGATCGAAGAAGAATGACCTAAAGTCAGCAATAAGAAGAAGAGAAGAAGACCTTTAGAAGATCCAAAAGAGCAAGAAGAAGAAGAAGAGAAGAAGAAAC
>JADBJO010006192.1:82500-85000 GCA_016801955.1 Conus betulinus
TTTGAACCTGAGGTCAAGGTAACTGGAGCGCATCGAAACAATTGTTGTTGTGTCTGAAATTCTGTTGGCGTCAAACAAGTTCGGAATACTTTGGACTGTCGAGATTCCTAGGACCCAAATTTGGACATTACTCTTGACATTTATCCACGTATGTAACTAATTGTCCTCACCGTTGACGTTTTATCTTCATGTGTAAATAAGGTATATCATTGTCGTCATCTACCAACACATGTAACTGAAGTACACTATCATTGTCATTTATCCACATATGTAGCTAACTGATAACACTGCTGATATTCATTCATACATGTCTTCAACTAAGGGACATCCCTTTTGACATTTTATCCTCATATATAACTAAAGGATACCACGGTCGACATTTCTTTGCACCTGTCACGAAGAAAATCACTCTCGACTTTCATCCACATGTGTACTAATCGATATCATTGTTGATTTTTATTCATAGATAATAAATAAGGGACATCACCGCTGACATTAATCCAGTTATAGTACTATTCGACATCATTGTTGACAATCATCCAACTATGTAAATAAAGGACTATGCTATTAGCATTTATCCACATATGACACTAACTGAATCACTTTGCCACTTATTTACATATGTAAATTAGGGCCATCTCTGTTGACTTTTATCCAATATGATGCTAACCCACACCACTGTTGACAATTATCCACATATGTTATTAATTGATTTCACAGCAATCTTTGTCTACATATGTAAAGAAGGGACGTCGCTGTTGACGAGCATCTACATACGTTATTAATTGACTTCATTATTGACATCCGTCTACATATGTACATAAGGGACATCGCTGTTGACATGTATCCACATATGTAGATAAAGGACGTCTATGGGCGGCCTATGCTTACAGCAGAGCAGTATCCTCACAGAAGTCCGAAACAGAGCACTCTGAATTCATCATGTATCTGTTTATTCATTCATCTATTTCTCTATTTGGTTGATTATTCATTGGGGGCTGGAAAAAGTTCAGTTGGTAGAGTGCCGGAACTCGAAATCTGAGGGTTGCGGGTTCGAATCTCCTCCGGGTTGTGTCGGTACAGGTTTTTTTTTTTTTTTTTTTCCCCCTCGGAGTTAACATTGGTTCTGACTCAATTTCCCATACAGTCCTTCGAATGAGACTATAAACCAAGGTTCCGTGTGTGAACGCACACGTAACATCTTGCACACACGTAAAATCCCATCACGAACTTTCGGAAGAGAAGGCTAGTTTTGGCCGTTGGTATGGATGACACGTTTCACGTAGCATGCACCTTCCCCAAAGATGGAGTATGGCTGCTTTGATGGCGGGATAAAACCAAAACGGTCATGCACACAAAAACTCCACTCCCCTTGTTGGGCAGATGGGATTGATCTTTGCCTGTCTATACAGTGAGTGTCCACAGGAGTATCAGCCTGCGTACGCAGAAGAAGAAGAAGAAGGTAATTCATTTATTTATCATTTATTCATTTACTTATTTATTTATTTATTTACTTATGTGTCTATTTTTGTTGATCAATCATAAAATGCACTCAGTACGGAATCCACTGCAAAGAAAGCATATTTAGAAAGAAAATGATGTTTTTTGTCATTAAACACAGCTGCGCACTCTCCCTCTATCAATGAATGAATGCATACCATAGTATCGTCTGCTTTTTTGCACAATCAGTAAGAACTGGATCAGGATCTCAGTCCGCACTATCACTGGTCAGGTCCATTGTCGCCAGATGGGGGCTGCACCTTATTATTATATTTTGCTGTGCTGCGTTCACTGGTTGCCAGTGGAGGAGAACAGAGACGAGACTGTTGAGGTAAGTCCATTCAAATTGTCTTTTGAACTGATATTATGATAAGATGCTACTTACTGGTAAGTACGGGTGCACAGCGTCTTTCCGTGCGGGGGAATTTTGCTGAAAGCGACCGCTAACGGAAACTGGCTTTGTGATGGACAACACGTGCCATGCGCGCGGCGGTGGGAGAGAAGTAGGCTACACGGGGTCATGCCATTAGTTCCAAAGGTCCCGTTGGTCCCAAGGTCAATAAATATGTGTAATGTACAGTAGGATGTGGCTATCTTGAAAACACAGGAGAGAGAGAGAGAGAGAGAGAGAGAGAGAGAGAGAGAGAGAGAGAGAGAGAGAGAGAGACAGACAGACAGACAGACAGACAGACAGAGAGAGACAGACAGACAGAGACAGAGAGAGACAGACAGCCAGACAGACAGAGACAGAGGGAGGCATATTGACCCTTACTGATATAATGGACGTTGCGACCAACAGACCCTGGGACCAACGGACCTTGGGACCGATGAACCCTGGGACCAACGGACCTTGGGACCATGGACCTTGGGACCAATGAACCTTGGGACCAACGGACCTTGGGACCAATGAACCTTGGGACCCAACGAACCTTGGGACCAATGAACCTTGGGACCAATGACACGCACACGGCTACACCCGCCAGGGAGTGTGCATTGCTGT
>JADBJO010006192.1:92500-122500 GCA_016801955.1 Conus betulinus
ACACACACACACACACGCACGCGTGCGCGCACACACACACACACACACACACACACACACACACACACACACACACACACACACACTCACACACACACACACACACACACACACACACACACACACACACACACACATACACACACACACACACACACACACGCACGCACGCGTGCGCGCACACACACCACACACACACACACACACACACACACACACACACACCACACACACACACATACACACACACTCACACAACACACACACACTCACACACACCACACACACACCACACACACACACACACCACACACACACACACATACATACGCGCGCACGCACGCACGCTCGCACGTACGTACGCAAATTCGCACACACACACACACACCCCACATCACACACACACAGAGCAAAATCTTTATAAAGTAGTAATGCGTATGTGTCACCTCACTCTCCACTGTACCGGTAGTTTTTAAAAAATCTTAGACATACACTGACTTTAACATGTTCTGATAACCTCTTACATACGTACATACACACACTCGCTCTCTCCTGGCTCTCTCCTCTCTCTCCTCTCTTTTGTCTCTGTCTCTCTCTCTTCTCTCTCTCTCTCTCTCTTCTCTCCTCCCAGTCTCTCTCTCTCTCTCTTCTCCGCTCTCGGTGTGTTACTGTAAGTGACATGGTTCTATACAGATTTCAATTCAAAGTGACCTCTCCCCCTTACCACCCACCCTTCATCTCCCTCCTCCCTTCTCTCTCGCTCCAGTTTCCCTCCGATCCCCGCCCCCCCCCCCCCCCCCCCTTCCCCTCCCCCTTGAAAGGTTGTTTTTGACATGATGACCTCCAAGCAGAGTAAGTTTCCCTCCTCTGCAAATCCAGTTCCGTGTCCCCTCAAGTAGCGGGTGATAACCTCATGGTTTTGTTCCTCCTTTCCTGTTTCCCCTTCCCGTCTGCCTCTCCCCTTCCTCCCTCACCCGTTCTCTCCCTCTCCTTTCCTTTCCGCACGTCTCCACCTCACTTCCGGTCCAGTCCCCCTCCCTCCCCCTTTCCCTCCCCCCCTTTTCCCTTTTCCTCCCCCCCTCCCTCCCTTCCCCCTCCCTCCCCCCTCCTTTCCGTTTCCTGGGGGGGGGGGGGTCCCCCCCCCCCCCCCCCCCCCCACCTCTCCCCTCCCTCTTCTTCCCAGTCCTCTCGTTTTGTTTACCCCCCCCCCCATGTTCCCCCTCCTTCATCCCCCCTTTCTTGTTTTCCCCTTCCCCTCCCCATCTTTCCTTCTCGCCCCCTTCCCTTTCCCTTTTCCCCATCACCTTTCCGTCTTCCCTTTCCCCCTCTTTCTTCTTCCCCCTCCTACAATCTTTCCCTTTCCCCCCTTCCACTCTCCTTTTTTCCCTCCTTCCTTTTCTCCAGCTCACCTCCCTTTCTCCTCCCCTACCCTCTTCCCCTTCTCCCCATTCCCCCCTCCTCCCCTTTCTTCCTTCCCTCCCCCGTTCCCTTTCCTTCCTTCCTCCCCTTCCCAAATTTGTACTTTGTTCTCCCCTTTTTGACCCCTTTTCCCCACCATTTTCTTTTTCTTTCTGGTTCAGCCCCTCCCCCCCCATCTTCCTACCACCTTTTTCTACATTTCCCTTCCCCTTCCTCCTCATCCTCCTTCATTCCCTTCATCATTTTTTCCCCCTTTCCTTCTTCCCCTTCATCCCACCTTCCTTCTCCTTTCTCAATTATATCTTGTTTATCTCCCTCAGCCCCCTCCTTCTCCCTTCCTCTCCCCTTCCCCCCCCCTTCCCCTTTTTCTCACCAATTTCTTTTTTTCCCCCCCTTCCTCCTCCCCCCCCCCCCCCCCCCCCCCCCCCCCCTCATCGCAATGCAACAGTCTCCACCAAAAGCATAGCAACCAACCAGTCTGAATGAAAAACGGCAACAGTTATTGCCGTTTTAGTCAACTTGTTGGGCTGCACAAAAACGAGTAACATCTGTTACATTTTTCGTGGAAATCGCTGTTTTCTTCACATTATATCAAGCAATAACTACTGATCCCAATAAAAGAAAGATTAAGACTTTCATCGTTTGCGGTTGATGGGTGATTGTATCATCCTATCTATTTGATGCCTTCAGTAGCACTCAGATGCACATGTAACTCTCTTTTCATTTCGCTGTCCTTTTCGAATAACAGACATCTTGCAGCAGTACCAACGAAGCAGCAGAGAGAGGGGCAGAAAATACTAAAATGGTGTTACATTGTTTGCGCTTAACGCACGAAAAGAAAATCAACTGGTTACAGTTTTGACTGGTTGTGTGCTAAAACGCATCCATACATTAACATTTTAAACAGAGTTCCAGATTGTTGTGGAGGGAGACTGATGCATTGTTCCATTCTGCGTCGTATCAAGGCTGAGCTACCCAGTGACCTGTTGTTCTCTATTAATGTACATCTCTCTCTCTCTCTCTCTCTCTCTCTCTCTCTCTCTCTCTCAGATTTTGGCCCAGACTCTGCTTGACTGTCTTTCGTTTTGCTTGCTTACTTAACCCCTTCTTATTGTCACACACACACACACACGCGCGCGCGCGCGCGCGCACGCAATGAGACAGAGAGAGAGAGAGAGAGAGAGAGAGAGAGAGAGAGAGAGAGAGACTCAGGAGGTATTTCTCTACCTCTCGTGAGAGTTCATAGAAAACACTGGAGAGAACTATCCAAGTTAATCAAAGCGTAATGATCTGTTAACTTCAGTCCAAATTCTGTTTATTATTTACGGTATCAGCGTGGTGGTCATCATCAGGAAAGACAATTGCCTAATGCTAACATCACGCGAAAGCTTTCCTTATATTGACATTAGGCAATAGTCAACATTTTATTAAAGCGTGACATATATTTTGAACCGCAAAACACACTGCAGGGTTCAGATGGGAAAACTTATCAACAACACTGTGCGTACAAGTCACCTGGGTTCTGACTGCGTCAAGTGCTGGACTGATTAGCGTGGATATGGTGTGGTGTGAACACTGTCTGGCATTTTTACCACAACCTCACAACCGACCTCTTCATGCCAGTTACACATGTACGACGAACTCACTCCATGCAGTAAGAGACACAACATTGCGAAGTGCGAGTACTGTTCTCTGGTTCGTGGACAAGACAATCACTGTGATGTTGTGATTGCTTGAGGTTGTAGAATGTTTGTTGCGTGGATTCGTACAACGGAAACTTTCAGGTCATATTGATGCGCTAATGATTTTTGTATTGACTCAGGTCTTCTTGACGGTTGCCATCAAAACTGTTGATCATCAGCACGAGGCTCTGAAAGTAAAAGCGTATGAGTGATGTCCCTTAGATCAAAACTCGTTCACAGCACTACATCATCACGATCGTACCAACCTCTCCTGCTGTGCAAACGGTAGCAGCAACCATGCCAAAGTTATCAGTGACTTCAAGCTGAGGACGATCCCCGGATCGTCGCTCGGATCTTTGACATCCCATTCACGACTATACGTTGTGTAACAAACTGACTCTGCAAGCACTCCATACTGCTGTCCTTGCGCACAGCGGTCGGCCAAGTGTCTCCACATCCTCCCAGAATCGTGTGATTCCTCTGCAGAACCCCAGACACCGATGTTAGTCAGCCATGAACCTGACTGGCGCCGCTCAAAGACCCCTTACGTGATGGCATGGTGTGAGTCAGACTGGTGTTCCCTAAGGTCTGTATATGATAACTCAGTGTGTGACACACTGGTGTTTCCCTACAGGACTGAAAGTGATGACACGGTGTGTGACACACTGGCGTTCCCCAACGGTCTGTATATGATAACACAATGTGTGACAGACTGGCGCTGGACAAAGTTCTGTACGTCGTGACACATTGTGTGACAGACTGGCGCTGGACAAAGTTCTGTACGTCGTGACACACTGTGTGACACAGACCGGCGCTGGACAAAGTTCTGTACATCGTGACACATTGTGTGTGACAGACTGGCGCTGGACAAAGTTCTGTACATCGTGACACACTGTGTGACAGACTGGCGCTGGACAAAGTTCTGTACATCGTGACACATTGTGACAGACTGGCGCTGGACAAAGTTCTGTACATGGTGACACGGCATGTGGCAGACTGGCAGGAAAAGGCTCGCACACACCACACCCAGCGTGTGGTCCCGTTCTGACCCAGCAGCACAGGTGACAGAGCTCGTCTCCGGTTTGCCCAGGACCATCTTGGACGCAACTACCGACGTTGGCGATCTGTTCTACTGACGGGTTCTGCGAAGGGCTACAGGCTGGATGGGACGGACGGTCTGTCGAACACCATGCCGGTGACTGAGTGCCAGAGAAAGGACTTAGTGTCGTCATGCAGCAGGGCAGAATCGGCATCAGCATCAATAGTGTCAGGCTGCAGGGATGCCATGGACCCAGCTGATGACGTCAGTCCAGAACCCGGTCAGGTGGAGGGAGGAACGTGGTTTCCGTCATGTGGTCTTCAGGGGAGGCAAAGTGAGAGAAGGGAGGCAACTCATGGAGAAAGCGTGTGAGTTGTTGTTATTGTGTGTGTCTGTGCATGCATGTACACGTACGAGCGCGCCCGCGCATTAAGAGTCTTTCTGTGTGTGTGTGTGTGTGTGTGTGCGCGCGCGCGCGCGCGCGCTCGCGCTATCGCGCGCGCGCATGCACGCGCGCGTACGTGAGTGCGTGTGCCTGCGGGCCTGCGTGCGCGCTTGCGAGCGCTCGAGCGTGCGCGCGCGCATGTCTTTAGAAGAAGGAAGAAGATTTTCTTTTCCCGATCTGTGATCGATATCAGTGTGCGTGTAGCGGGAATATTGCGAATGGTTCCCGTTCTACTCCATCGTTCTCCGTTAAAGCAGTCTTTCTCTACTGTCGGCCATAAAACTGACTTCGTATATATGGGAGGCCACTCCGTCTGCAGAAAGTAGATCACGTGCGACAGGTCACGTGTTAATGTAATCCACCGGGCGCCAGCTGCTGAGTCTGTCTGCGCTGACCTTCAGCGCACCTCCTTCAGAGAACAATGACATGCCTGTTACATATTGTTATCATTTTGGGGATGCCTTGCACTGGGAGTATGGAACGTTCTGCCAGATTAATCGAAAGCATAGTGAGGTCAAGACATATGAGATTGCACAGCTGTTTCGTTGCCTTCAACCAGAATAGCTCAGTTGGTAAAGCGCCGGACTCGTAATCTTGGTGATCCTGGGGTTGCGGGTTCGAATCTCCGCCGGGCCGTTTCGGTACCGGGGGGGGGGGGGGGGGGGGGGGGGGGGGGGATTTTCCCTCTGGAGTTAAGATTGGTTCTGACTCCATTTCCCAAAGAGTCCTTCGAATTAGACTATAAACCGAGGTTCCGTGGGTGAACACACACACAACATCTTGCACACACGTAAAGTCCTATCTTCAGTCGGCACTACCCAGGTAGGCAGCCCGTTGCGTACGTGAGAGTGTGGATTGTCAGCCCCTAGAACCTTTGGCAAGGCGCTTTATAAATGCTATGCGGTTATTCTTATTATTACTGTTGTTGCTGTTGTTGTGATGATGATGATGATGATGATTGATTGTTGTTGTTGTTGTTGTTGTTGTTGTTAAAAGCGTTGGATACCGTATGGAACGATACCACTATTTTCGAAATGGGTTTAAATGGGAATTAGGGGGAACCGCTTCCAATCCATTACGTAATTTCATAAAAAAGTACCACACTCTCCTGACATTAATGAAGCAAACGCATTCTAAATACCTTGCCTTCTCCGTGCAGGTGATGTGGTCGTCTTTGCCCGATTTACTTTTAGTTTCAGTGTCATCAAGGAGGTGCCACGTCACGGTGTGCGGTCAGTACCATATACGCTACACCACATCTGCTGAGCTTACGAGACCACTGCGGGCAAGATTTACAGATAATGGCTGAATAGATCATTAGGAACTAAGATGAAAGAATTGAAAACGAAGGTCTCGTAAATACGATTTAGCAGATTCTGACCTGCATATTCGCTCGACACGTTGATGAGATGCAGCGTAACCTACCTGACATATATCTGCGCCACTACTGTAGTTGAAAGTGCATCTTTCTGTCGTGCACACGCGAATGCTTTTGTAGCGTGTGTACATTCTTGTGTGCATGAGTGAATGAGTGTGTGCGTGCGTGTATTTGTGTGTGTGTGTGTGTGTGTGTGTGTGTGTGTGTGTGTGTGTGTGTGTGTGTGTGCGCGCGCGCGCGTGCGCGCCCGTGTGTGTATGTGTATACGTGAGTGCGCGTATGCGTGCTTCCGTGCGTGCTTGTGAGTGCGTGCGTGTTTGCGTGCGTGCGTATGTGCGTACGTGTGTGTGTGTGTGTGTGTGTGTGTGTGTGTGTGTGTGTGTGTGTTGTGCGTGCGCGTGTGTGTGTTTGTTTGTGTGCGTACGTGCGTACGTGTATGTGTGTGTGGTGTGTGTGTGGGGGGGGGGGGGTATATGTGCGTGCATGCATCTCTGTGTGTGTGCGGCGTGTGTGTGTGCGCGCGCGCACGTGCGTGGAAGTGTGCGTGTGAGCGCGCGTACGCGCGTGCGTGCGAGTGTGTGTGTGTGTGTGTGGAGAGAGAGGGGAAGAGCGGATGCATTGAAGCAGAACAGTGTGATGAGAAGGGGGAAGGGAGAGGCTGCGAGAATTGTTCAACTGTAACTCTGGCGGCGCTTTGACGATGGCTGAAAGCTTGTTCCCGACAAACGACTCGCTTGTTTACAGACTAGCAAACGACGCACTGGGCTGGTCCACAGGCATTTGTTATCTTACTCCCTGGCGGATCTGAAGCAAAGTGCCGTGTCTGGTTGAGTGGCATTGCGATGCTGGTCAATTCTAATCAGTGATGAACACACCCACATCCATATCCAGACACAGACACACACACACACACACACACACACACACATACACACACACACGCACGCGCGCGCGCGGGCGTACACACACGCACGCACACACGCACCCACACCCACCCACCCCCGACACACACACACACACACACACACACACACACACACACACACAAGCTCTCTCTCTCTCTCTCTCTCTCTCTCTGTCTCTCTCTCTCTCTCTCGATATGCATGTATGTATGTATATATGTATCTATGTATGCATGTATGTACGCGTGAATGGATGAATGGATGTATGCAGGTAAGTACGTTGTATGTGTGTACGCATGTATTATGTATATATGTACGTATGTATGTATGTATGCATGTATGCATGTATGTATGTATGCATGTATGCATGCATGCATGCATGTGTGCATGTATGTATGTAACCATCTACCTCCCTATCAAACAGTACGTGACATTTCGACATTGTGTGACAGGTCATATTGCAAAGGTCTCAGGGGACGCAAACTATCGTCGTCATCAGCGGCGTGCGTGCGGACCGAACGCCCTCTCTTCATTTCCGGAAACTTTCCACCAGTCCGTGATGTGAAAGGTCATTGCGGCCACCGAGCACTAAGAGTAAACGTGCATGCGATCTCGCTCAGCATGAGAAAATCTTCTTTTGTGTGACGCAGAGGCAAGTCTGCACTAAAAGAGTAGACAATGAGGAGCTCAATGTGATGGTATTGTGTAGCAGTCAGTTGTTTTCTCGCGTCGAACGGATTGTGAACAATTAGCAAACATCGTGGACCGACAAACGAAACGTTGCTGATAAAAATACGGCTGTTGAAGATCATAGGCTACAGTTTGTGATAGGCTAAGGATCAAAACCTTTTGTGTGTGTGTGTGTGTGTGTGTGTGTGTGTGTGTGTTCGTACAATGTATGCAGTGAATGAACAGTCAATGTGTTGTGTTCCTGACGTAATGTAAGTGGCTGAAGTGTGTGTGTGTGTGTGTGTGTGGGGGGGGGGGGGGGGGGGGGGGGGGGCGGGGGGTTGGGGGGGGGGGTTTAGTTGCGCACGCAACTCTCGACTTCCCGCTGAACAAAGAGCTACACCACACACACACACTTTAAAGATATTGCAACAGGAGGATTGGATGGATCATCACTGGAAAAAAAAAAAAAAAACAGAAATAGGGAGGAGTGGCGGGTTTCCAGGCCAACGGCGAGTAAAGGATTTTCAGAACAAAGAATGAATGAAGGGCTTCAAGGCTAAGGAGAATCGAGAATTTAAGAGAGAACGGTTACCGAAAGATTTCAAAAATCACGGTTAAAGAACAACAACAACAACAAATTCATAGATAACAATGATTGACAGGTTTTAGGGATCAGGATAATCGACAGAGATCTGAGGCACAGATAATTGAAAAATATCTAAGATAACGACGTTAACAGATTTCAGGGACAAATGTGCCTAGACTACAATATTCGGGAGGAAAAAAAAATCAAGGAGAAGGACGACTGAAGTATTTCAGGGGTGACATAAATCGAAGGATACTGGAAATAAGGATAAATCAAACTGTTCTAAAAATACGGACGAAAACAAAGGTATTTCAAGAATGAAGATGATTAAAGCATTTCAGACTGAATGCAGGCTGGGGGTGCCAGCGATAAGGATGGTTTACGTATTTTAAGGACGACTACAATTGAAGAATTTCAAGCGAACATGTTGATTTTTATAGATCTGAGAAAAGAAGGCGGTTAGAGAAACCCTGGGACTCGAATCAATAAAGGTTGTCTTGGAAAAATTAAGATAGAGAGATTGAATGGACATGAATAATTGAATGTTCTAAGGATAGTATTTGTGCTTCAATTCTTCGTTCTTTTTTTACCCTTGGTGAGAATGTTTGCGTATAATATTTCAATATCACCATTAAGATAGCCTCATTCTGTCTTTAGAAATAAGAAGCAATAAAGAAGTGTACGTTAAAGGAAGATTGAAGGATTTGTAAGTATGAGGATGATTTAAAGATTTTTAAGTGCAAGGGTATTTGAAAGATTTTTTTTTTAAAATAACGATGATTTAAGGATTTGTAAGGGTGATAATGATTTTGGATTTCAGGAATAAGGATGTTCGAAGAATAAAGATGACTAAAAGATGCGTATAAGGATATTTGAAAGATTTTTTTTTTTCATGTAAGAACGATTGTAAGGATTTCTAAGTGTGAGCGTGATTTAGGATTTCAGGAATAAGGATGTTCGAAGAATAAAGATGACTAAAAGATGCGTATAAGGATATTTGAAAGATTTTTTTTTTTTCATGTAAGAACGATTGTAAGGATTTCTAAGTGTAAGAATGATTTAGGATTTCAGGAATAAGGATGTTTGAAGAATACAGATGACTAAGATATCTTCAAGTATAAGAATGATTTAGGATTTCAGGAATAAGGATGTTTGAAGGATGAAGATGTGAAAAGATAGCCAAGTGTGAGAATGATTTAGGATTTCAGGAATAAGGATGTTTGAAGGATGAAGATGTTAAGAGATAGCCAAGTGTGAGAATGATTTAGGGTTTCAGGAATGGAAATGAGTGAACTGTTATCTTGTGTGTACGATCATCTCCTTTTCTCAGTAACTTTATTCCTAGAAAAAAAAAAAAAAAACTATGGCGTGGCTCCCGTGACAAACAGAAAGAATTGTTTCCCAGTGCGTCTTGCTTCATACTGTTGACCCAGAATTCCCCAGGAAATGGAAACTGCGTGATTGAGCGACAGTGGAATGAGAGTGACCACGTCATAATACGTCTGTGTGTGTGTGTATGTGTGTGTGTGTGTGTGTGTGTGTGTGTGTGTGTGTGTGTGTGTGTTCAATGCGTGTGCCATTGACACACTCATGGAGCACCCACCCACTCTCCCCCCTCCCCCTCCACACACACGCGCGCGCGCGCGCGTTCACGTTCGCACACACACACACACACACACACACACACAGAGGGAGAGAGAGAGGGAGAGAGAGAGACAGTCAGACACACAGACAGAGAGAAAAGACTAAAAACTGCTGATTGGCAAGAATATGATGTAAACAGAACTCAAGCAGCTTTATCCACCCCCCCCCCTCCCCCTCCCCTCCCATCCCAACCCCTTCCACACACTCACCCTCACCCCTCTTAAGTATTGAAGACACAGTAGAAACAGCCGGAGCTGTTTCGCTAGGAACGCGTCATAGTGGTAATAGCTGAAAGCTTGAACGAACTGAAGGTAGACCACCAGTTTTTCAATATCTACATTCACACGGCCACATTCAAAAGTAAATAAGCACTCCACGCATCTTTGAAGAAAAGGACACTTTATACGCGCCGGTGTGTGTGTGTGTGTGTGTGTGTGTGTGTGTGTGGTTTCTTCTTCTTCTTCTTCTTTTTTTATTTCTTTTTTTTTTTATTTTTTTATTTTTTTATTTTTTTTTTTTAAACATCCAGTTCTCATACCGAGAAGGGTTGTAGGCAAGAAGAAAGTGATTTACCTGAGAGAGAGAGAGAGAGAGAGAGAGAGAGAGAGAGAGAGAGAGAGAGCGTCACACACGCACACCGACCGACGCATCAGGTTTGGAGCGATCGGCTAAGCGAAGCAGGCGCTGACTACGCTGGCTCTCCCGCGAAGCGGCGGCGACCCAGGACGTTTGCATATAATGTGGCAGGGTCATTTGCCGAGGAAAAATCGTATTTGAGGGCTGCTACAGATTGCAAGAGGTTTGTTCACCCGCTCCAGGGCAACGGTCCAAAGCTTCTACTCTCTGCCTTCGTCCGTCCGTTAGGCCTAGTCAGCGAGCTCCTCGTGTGCGAGAGTGACTTGTCATCTACGAGGTCGCCCCCATCATCTCTCTTTGCTCTGGAGGTAACCAGGGAGAGACTGCAGTGCTTGGCTGCGGGGGCCACGGAACTTTTTGGGTTTGTTTTTTATTTCAGATTTGTCCTGTTAATTAATAGTAACTGGGAGCCTTACAGACAGAGCATGGAATCGTTGGGCTTTGTGCTTGCTGCTGCCGTCACCAGTCTGTTCGTCTGTCTGCACACCTGCCAAGGTGAGTGTGTGATGTTATGCAGTTTTGTTTGTTTGTTCGGTTTTTTTTGTTTTGTTTGTTGTTTTTTTTTTTTTTTTTTTCATCAGGGTGGTGGTGGTATGGTGGAGGGTTGTTGACGGAGTGTTCTTAGTTTTTTTTTTTTTCTTGTTCTTCTTGGTCTTGTTTTTTTCTTGTTCTTGTACTTTTTGTTCTTCTTGGGCTTGTCCTTGTTCTTCTTCTTTCCTGTGCTTGTTCTTGTGTGGTTCTTGTTCTTGTTCTTCTTGCTCTTTTTGTTGTTGTTGTGTTTTATTTCGTCGTTGTTGTTGTTGTTGTTGTTTCTTCTTCTTCTTCTTCTTCTTACTTCTTTCTTGTTGGTTTTTTTTTCATTATTGCTTTTCTTTTCTTTTGCCAGTTTTCTTAACACCAACTCGATTCTCAAACCCTTTTCCCGTTCATTCGTTTGTAAAGGCCTTTATGCTGTCTTTCTTTGTGTGTCCGTTTGTCTCGCTCCTGTTCGTCGTCTCTCCGTCTCTTCGGTGATCGTGCCAGGTGTTGTACATAGCGGTGCCAATATTGCCTCCCCCTGTACGGTCATACAGCAACCAGTGGCAATGCCAACCAGTGACAACAAATAAAACCACTAACAACAGGCCACCTGGATTGGCCTGTATTGTATTTAGAGCTGTTCAAGAGTCCCGGGAGACTCGGAGCTTAACGCTTGATTTTCACACTCTCAGAATCTGGTTTTGCTTGTTTGTGTCAGAGAATGTCGTCTTTCTCTCGTGGTAGCTGGTTTAGTTCTAAGAGCACAGCACATTTACTAATCGCTGATTGCAATTATGCTTTTTTTTTTTTTCAAAAAGACAAACAGAGTGAATCTTTGACCCAATGTTGGAACAAGTTTAAAAAAAAAAAAAGTACGACTTTGGCATAATGTGAGGTAAAAGTACTGATTAAAAACTGACATTACACAACAATCGGATGGATTTAAAATTCTAATTGACCACGGTGCATTATGGGTGTGAAAACGAATAATGTGTAGATTTTTTTCCCCATTCTGGTAAAACCTCTGATCCGATCAAGCTGTCGGTCTCTGGAAAATATTTCCGGTTCTCCGGCAGTTCAAAAACATGTTTAACGGAGTTTCACTGGCGATTACCGGTCACTGGTTTGCAAAACAAACGACAACAACAACAACAACAACAACAACAACAACAACAACAACAACAAAGCAAACGGTTTATCTGGCTCTACCCTGAACTCCTCCCCCCCCCCCCCCCCCCCCCCCCCCCCCCCACCACCACCCCGTCCCCCTCTTTTTTCCTCTTCTAAATTCAACACCAACCCAAATCCATGGTATGCCTCGTAATTACTTGGTATAGATGATGTACAACAGAAACAGAACGAGATTCCAAATGTATTTCTAACCCTCCACCCTCATCCCCCCCCCCAACGCCATTCTCCCGATCCTCTGCACCCCTCCCCCCCCCCCCACCCCCCCCCCCCCACACCACACACACCATTTGTGAATTCTTGCGTAAAGACATTCTGAAGGCGGGGGGGGGGGGGGGGGGGAGGGGTGAGTGGGTAAGAGTTCTTACAGAGAGAGAGATGGTTCTTGTATATGTGGAGGACATAAAAGACATACGTCATTTACAGCGTTCTTGAAGACACGGTTAATTCTGATGGAGAAGGAGAAGTGTGTCTGTGGGGAGGGGTGGGGAGGGTGGGGGTGGAGCGGAAGGAAGGGGGGTCTCAGCCGAGGCAAGGGTCCATGGGTTGCTTAGGCCCCGCTGGGGTCCAGGGTTCGCTCCTCCCTTCCCCCACCCCCCCCCCCCCCCCCCCCCCCCACCTCTTGCAGAACGTAACGTCCTTTGCGTGCACTTGACGCCTTTCCCTGAGCATGACGTGGCGGTTGTCTTTTCATTGACTGTGCACGCGTGTATCTATAACTGTTGAATTTTTTTTTTTTAATGCGAGGTGGGGGAGGGGGGGGGGGGGGGTGGTAGGGGGGGGTGGGGGGGGGGGGGGGGGGGGGGCGGCGCCTATGATCTACCGATCCCCTCCTCCTCCTCCCCTCAGCTTTTGTCTCACAGCACACCTTGACACAGACACCAATGCGATCTGCTTCCGTGGGAAGATTGTCCTGTTTTCCGCTCTTCCAGCACACACACAGGGCAGCAAGCACTAGAAGATGGAGCTTCCCTTCCCCCCCCCCCCCCCCCCCCCCCCCCCCCCCCCCCCCCCCCCAGGCCATGAATGAAACGCAACTAGGTCTTTATTCTGTCCGTGAAATCGCCAATAAATGAAGTTAAAAGAAAAAAAAAAGCGAAAGGAAAGGCAGGAGTGGGGAAAGGGGGCAGCTAAACTGGACCTTTGCACGACCATTTCTGGATTGTTATTCCGTCCGTGAGATAACTTTATGAATGAAAGTAAAGGGGGTGGGGGGGGGGGGGGGGGGGGGGGGGCTAAACTAGGGGGTTTCTATAGGGGGGGGGGGCAAAGGTACTAAAGGCCTTTGCCCGATTGTTTCTGTAGTTGCGGTTATCAAAGGTACGTGGTGAACACTTGTCAGGTGGGCAGCTCGCGGGGAGAAGAGCGGGTGTATCCAGTTTGGGTGGAGGGGGCGGGGGTGTTTATCGGGAATGGGGGGGGACAAGCCGTGCAGGGGGGCGGGGGGGGTTTGGGGGGGGGGGGGAAGGGGGGGTAGGCGCACGAAAAGACACTGCCGACCTCCCTGATTTGTTCGGGTGCGGCGCGCCACCATCACCACCACCACCACCACCCCTCTACCCCTCTCGCCCTCCTGGTTCTTATATCACTGTACGAACTAGTTGATGGGGAGACACTACCAGAAACAAAAAGAAGAAGAAGAAAAGAAGAAGAAGAAGAAGAAAGGACGAAATCTAAATTTACCCCCTACACTCGTCTGCGTGAAGTACGGAAAAAGCAAACTTCTCAAAGTAGGCTACCCACGGATACGTACAATTTGGGAGCACGTTTTTTTTTTTTTTTTTCTTTTTTTTTTTTCCCAGGTAGGATGATAGGGACTTGGGAGGTGAATGTGGAGGAGAAACATGAATCGACACCCTTCAGAAACGAGAGTTCTGTTGATTAGCGAAAATGTATCACGTGACCGAAGAGGATCAAATATCAGGTTTTAAAAAAAAAATAAAAAAAAAAAAAAATGAAAAAAAAAACGTCAGCCTCGGAATCTAGAGGCCACTGTTTCACAGCCATAGCCTTAAAAAAAAAAACAAAACAAAAAAAACTGACCCCCCCACCCCCACCCCCTGCTTCAGCCCCGCTTTTTTTTTTTTTTTTTTCAAGCGTCTAGCCAATTCCCATGCAAGGTTTCGTTTCCTTCCCTCAGGATATTTGTTCATGTTTGGTATTTTGAACCATCGTATTCAGTGTAAGTGTATTTTAAAACTTCACTACAGTCAACAGAAACCGTTGAAACTATTAGTAATAGATGCACGTTCAGCGGATACCGTTGGTTCCCTCCGTCAGTTGGTCGATCTGTTACTAAATGTGAACATTCTTTCAAAAGCGTTGTGACGGGGTCCTTGTTTGCTTCTCTCTTTCTTTTGCTTTTTCTTTTTTTCTTTTCTTTCCCTTCTTTCTTTTTACCATTGTTTTGCATCTGAACAAAGATTCCCTTTCCAAATCCTACTGTCGCTCAAGAGCTTCTTTCCGTTAAAACATTTAGAAATAACCCACCCGAACACAGAGTATGGCGATACTGGTCTGTTTGATATTTTTCGTGTTATTATTATCATTATTGTTATCATCATCATCATCATTGTTCTTATTATTGTTGTGGTGCTAGTTGTGGTTGTTTTCAACATAAACAAGCTTTTGGACAATAGTGGAGTAACGAAAGAAAATCTTCAAATACAAAGAAATAAAGAGGGGGGGGGGGGGGGGGGGGGGAGTACGAAATGACATCTTTCCATGTATGCACACATTTACAGATTTGCCATTTTCAACTCTTAACATTATCCCCCCCCCCCCCCCTTTTTTTTTTTTTTCCCCCAAGGTTTGCACTTTAATCCCCGATTCAGGCACACGCGTTTGTATTGTGACGCGTGCGCATGTGTGTGTGTGTGTGTGGTGTGGGGGGGGGGGGGGGGGGGGGGGGGGGGGGGCGGAGGGGGGGGGGGGGGGGGGGAGTTTGTGCGGGGCTTTTCCTTATGCGCTTTAAGTCCGTCTCAGGTTTGATGTCTGTATCTCTTGTCGTCAGTCCTACTCTGAACTATGACAGTATGACAGTTTGGGGGAAGATTTCCATTCATACCCGATCCGCGCAAACGCTTCTAGTCAAGGGGCCGGAATAGCTCAGTGGTAGAGCGCCGGACTCGCAGTCTCGGTGATCCTGTGGTTGCGGGTTCGAATCTCCGCTGGGGCCGTTTCGGTACAGGGGGATTTTTCCCTCGGAATTAACATCGTTTTCTGACTCCATTTCCCATACAGTCCTTCGAATGAGACTATAAACCGAGGTTCTGTGTGTGAACGCATGCATAACACATCTTGCACACACGTCAATTCCATCTCCAGCTTTAGGAAGAGAAGGCCAGTTTGGCCGTTGGTATGGATGACACGTTACACATAGCATGCACCATGTGTGAAAAATGGAAAGAAGGAAGGATGGAAGGAAGGAAATTCAGTGAACGATATTGGACGATATTGACTGTATTCTGGCAGCTCTTCGGTCGGCACTACCCAGGTAGGCATCCCGTGTGTGTAAACAAGTGTGGATTGTAAAGCGCTTAGAGCTTGGTCTCTGGCCGAAGATAGGCGCTCTATCAGTATTCATAAAAAAATAAAATAATATAATAATAGTAAATGAATGCCGTTTAGGTTGGGGAACTTGAATAACCCTCCACTTTATGTGACAAGCAATCAAGGAGGACTTTGAGAACATGCCTTCTGTTACTGGATGGTAATATGAAACACACCTTCTGTTACTGCCTAGTGATATGGAACACACACCTTCTGTTACTGCCTAGTGACATGGAACACACCTTCTGTTACTGCATAGTAACATGGAACACACACCTTCTGTTACTGCATAGTAACATGGAACACACCTTCTGTTACTGCATAGTAACATGGAACACACCACCTGTTACTGCATAGTAACATGGAACACACCACCTGTTACTGCATAGTAACATGGAACACACCTTCTGTTACTGCAAAGTAACATGGAACACACCACCTGTTACTGCATAGTAACATGGAACACACCTTCTGTTACTGCAAAGTGACATGGAACACACCTTCTGTTACTGCAAAGTGACATGGAACACACCACCTGTTACTGCAAAGTAACATGGAACACACCTTCTGTTACTGCAAAGTGACATGGAACACACCTTCTGTTACTGCATAGTAACATGGAACACACCTTCTGTTACTGCAAAGTGACATGGAACACACCTTCTGTTACTGCAAAGTGACATGGAACACACCACCTGTTACTGCAAAGTAACATGGAACACACCACTGTTACTGTTACTGCATAGTAACATGGAAACACACCTTCTGTTACTGCAAAGTGACATGGAACACACCTTCTGTTACTGCAAAGTGACATGGAACACACCTTCTGTTACTGCAAAGTAACATGGAACACACCTTCTGTTACTGCAAAGTAACATGGAACACACCTTCTGTTACTGCAAAGTGTCATGAACACACCTGTTACAGCATAGTAACATGGAACACACCTGTTACAGCATAGTAACATGGAACACACCTTCTGTTACTGCCTAGTACCATGGAACACACCTGTTACAGCATAGTAACATGGAACACACCTGTTACAGCATAGTGCCATGGAACACACCTGTTACAGCATAGTAACATGGAACACACCTGTTACAGCATAGTGCCATGAACACACCTGTTACAGCATAGTAACATGGAACACACCTGTTACAGCATAGTGCCATGGAACACACCTGTTACAGCATAGTGCCATGGAACACACCTGTTACAGCATAGTGCCATGGTACACACCTTCACTTACAGGATGGTAATACGAAACACATCTTCTGTTATGCATATACACGCACATAAATGAAGATAAAAAACAACGGACTCTTAAAAATTCTTCCCAATATTTTCGCCCCAAACCCGGCCTTCCTCAGGGGGACTTTGTGACAAAAATGAGGCCAGGCATCCAGTCATCAACTACTGAAAACAATTCACGAATGTTCTCACATCCGCGAACTGTTGTTTTTCTTTTCCCCTCCCCCCCCCTCCCCTCCCCCCCCCCCCCCCCCCCCCCCCCCCCCCCCCCCCCCCGTGGACCCCCGTCCACCCACCCCACCAACGCCAACATCCCGTGAAGGGGCATCTCCCCCATGCAAAAATACGAACAGAAATAAAACATTTGTGATGCATGCCCCCTCAAACACCACACAATCGCGAAAGTGAAAGGGCCTGCCAGAATGTGTGTATACACATAGCAAACGGAAGACATCAATCCAAAAGCCACACACACACACACACACACACACACGACTTAACACACACACGCCCACTCGCACGTGACACGTGAGAGAGTGTTCAATTTGGTTATCCAAACGTTTTCTTTTTTTTAGTCTGGAATTATGATTTTCGCTCTGCACCTTTCAATAATAACGCGTTCAAGATTGGAAAGGAAAATGGTCAGGTGAGTTAAAGTATGTATGTATGTGTATATATATATATATATATATATATGTGTGTGTGTGTGTGTGTGTGTGTGTGTGTGTGTGTGTCGGTCAGTCAGTCACTGGGTAGCAAGTGAGATGTGCAGTCTTCCCCTCAGACTGTTGTGAGCTGGTGAGAGAGCATGCAGGTTGGGGCATTCAGGCCACAGACCACCTGACACAATCACCTTGAGCTCCTCCAGAGTTTCTGGGCGGGTTGGCTTACCAGTGCTGCTGCATGCATACACACACATGCACAGTGCGCCAGACGCGTGTTGTTTCAGCTTAGAGCGGCTGTGGGGGATTAGATCGGGTGGCGTGTCGGAAGACAAGCAGGCAGGGAGCCAATGTTGTGGGGGCGATGGCGGTGCTCAGGAAAGAAACGCTCAGATCCAAAACAAAGCAAGCAGTTGATGATGATTTGGGTTTGTCTGTTTGCTTATGGTTTTGTTCGTTTGTCAACCTACTTGAAATATGAACCACACAGTGTGTGTGTGTGTGTGTGTGTGTGTGTGTGTGTTCAAGTTCACGCTGATTGTTTTGCAAACAGCGTGAACTTGAATCAAATGTTAAAAACACGATCGCGCTCACTTAACACACCCGCTGATGAGCGCGCGCGCGCACACACACACACACACACACACACGCGCGCACACGCACACCACACTTCGACGAAAATCAATGCCAGCAGATCCAGTTTTTTAGACGACTGCTTTCAGACCTGGGGAAAGATATCGTTTTTCTACCCCACCCCATCCATACAAGAGCTATGTACCCGATGCTTACGTTGCTCTGATGAAATCGGATGCCGTTGTTCGTTCCTCGCTCTTTTTCTCAGCGTTTGTCATATTCTCTTCAACCCGTCTTGACCTTGATCTTGAAACAAAAACCTATACGGGTTAGAGGGGGGTTGGGGGGGGGGGGGGGGGGGGGGAGGGGTGGAGGGGGTTGGTCGGGGGATGGGGCGGGGTAGGGGGAGGGGACGAGAGGAAATCTTTGCAGGGGCCAGAACATCTCAGTTGGTAAAAAGAGTTGCACCGATTGTGCTACTGGCACTGGGAGGAGGTGGGGAGGGAAGGGGGGGGGGGCAGGGGGGGAGGGTCAAGTCTTCACGGAGCCGTCCTGTTGAGGAGGATTTTCCCCGCGGGGTGAACGTCAGTCTGACTCCGTTGCCTGGAAATCCTTCCAGCGAGGCCACGAGCCCGAGGATGAAATGCGAGCGCACGCGTATCTTGCGCACACTTTTCGATCAAATAGCCAGCATTCGAAAGGTTAGGTCTCACAGGCCGACGGTATGGAATTATGGATGGCACGTTCTCGCAAAGCGTGCATCCTGTGTGCTAATAATGGACTTCGTGAAGACCGTTGGGTGTGGGGAACAGGGTTATATTCCCAGCTGGAAGAGAGAGAGAGAGAGAGAGAGAGAGAGAGAGAGAGGGAGGGGGAGGAGTAGACCCCTTTTCTCCCTCCCTGTGTCCCTCGCAATCCGGAACTTCCGTGATGTCACTTCATCATTATTCATGGGGCGAGGCGGAGCTGAACAGGAAGATGAAGGATGAGCTGGTCGTTTGAAGGTGGTTGACCTGTTTTTGAACAATCTGATTGGACGCCGTATGGAGGGAAGGGATAGTATGGCGTAGACGTTTGTTCTCTTCCCTCTCCTAACTTAGATTCCTAAAATAGAAGTTTTTTTTTTTTAACTGGAATTGTGAACAACCGTGCCGTTTGGGTATGTGCTGAGCTTGGACCCCTCCTCTCCACCATTTTCTTTCTTTTAAACTTTTTTTTTTTCTTTGAAGATTAAGATTTTGAAGATTTCTTACTTGAAGTCTATGAAGACTAAATGTAGCAACGGCTTTGAAAATTAAAGGAGACAAAAAAAAAGGATGCACACGTTTGTCGCTTCTCATCAACCTGAATATCGGAAGGGGAGAACGTTGTTGTGAGGGAGAGGGGGACGAGAGGATATGCCACTTTCTTCATTTCTTCGTTTGTTGCTGCTAGGGGGATTGGGGTGGGGCGTGGATGGGGGAACAGATAGAGGAAAAGGCGACATAGGACGCGGGATGTGGGTACAGTGATGAATTAATGAATAATCTAATCGAACTGCCTTAATTCGGATAGGAACAGACATGGAACACGAGATCGAGGTCCCCTTCCACATCCCTCGCCCTCAGCCTCTCTGTGGTCAGAAAAACCTTCCGTCTCCCTGACCAACGCACCTGGCCTCTAGCTCTTCAAGTTGTACACCTTTCCCCGGGAAGCGTGGACCCCCTTATTGTAAGCCTTACCCTGGGAAACACAGGCTAGCTAACTATTGAAAGAAAACCTCATTCTCGTGAAACATGGGACATCCTGTTGAAACCCTCATCCTGTGAAACGTGGACATCCAATGCTAAGTCTGTGTTTCAAATGCATCCCGTTTTTTCCCACACCTAAACATCAGTGTTGCTTGCCAGAACTAGACTCTAGACACTAGGTCTTTGTGTTTTCAAATCCACTCCACGTTTTTTCACACAAACAACATGCACGTTGCCCTGCAAGACCTCGACTACAAAATGCGAAATCTTCCCGTTTCAAATCCACTCCTCTCTCCACACAAACGACATCAATGCTGTCTGCGAGAACGAGACTCCGAACAGTTAATCGTTTGGTTTTTAAACCCCCTCCACCTTCCCACGCAATCAACATCAATGTCACCCGAAAGAACTAGCTTTCAAACAAAGCTAACAACTCTGTTGCGGATTATGCACAGTCAGTATTTGCCCTCAGCGAAGCATACTAATTCCCTCTCAAAGCGGCTGCAAGTGGTACCGTCTCTCTCTCTCTCTCTCTCTTCTCTCTCTCTCTCTCTCTCGGGGCTGTCTCAGTGGAGTTGTGTGTGCCCTCACGAGGAGTATGAAACCATCAGCTTTGCAAATACGCTCGAGTGGGATATACGAGTGTGCTTTTCTTTTCTTTTCTTTTCTTTCTTTCTTTTTTTTTTTTTTTTTTTTTTTTTTTTTTTTTTTTTAATGATAATCTCCCGATCTCCTCAAGGTTAGTATTTAACCGTCAGCCTTGTAAAATACGCTCGAGATGGTATCAAAGCGCTGGGGGGGGGGGGGGGGGGGGGGGGGGGGGGGGGGGGGGGTCCGGGGGCGTTTTATTCCTTTTTTCTTTTCCTTTCTTTTCTTTCCTTTCTTTCCCTGTCCAGCCTCTCTCCGGATCATAGGCAAGCATAATTACAGATGAATGCTTTGCAGAGTAGTTTGTCGCTCTGCCCCAACACTGGACGAGCGCCGGGGAAGCGATCGTTGGTGGTAAACAAGCGTTGTATTCTAGGTGTATGTTCCGCCCCACCCTCTCTCTCTTCCCTCCTTCTCTTGCTCCTCCCCTCCCCTCCTCCCTCCCTCCCTCACACCCCCCCCCCCCCCCCCCCCCCCCCCCCGTCCCGTCCCCCCGGGTCTTTGTGGAAGAGAGAAAACCAAACTCGCGTTCAAAGCGATTGATGATCGTGAGCCCGCCACGTGCTCGCTCCCTTTGCAAAGAGGGTTTGATCGTGAAACACCAGATGAACGACACGTCTTGATCTCAATAGGCATTGTGAGGGCTGTTTATAGGGTAGGCAGCGCGACTGAGGCGAAAAAAAAGGGCGGGGTGGGGTGGGGGGGGGGGTGGAGAAGAGAGGAACATGAGAGGTTGGGTGAAAACAAAACACTTGTTAGTGTAAGCCCTACAAAGAACGAGTGGTGTGTTATGCTTTTGAAAATTAAAGGTGTTTGTACAGATAGCTATACACACACACACACACGCACACGCGTACACGCATACGCACGGACGCACGCACGCACGCGTGCGCACACACACACACGCGCGCGCGCGTGCGCACACACACACGCTCGCGTGCGCACACACACACACACACACACACACACACACACACACCACGCACGCACGCACGCACGCACGCACACACGCTCGCCACACACACACACACACGCTCGTTCATTCCATACAGTTGTGTGTGTGTGTGTGTGTGCGTGTGTGTGTGTGTGTGTGTGTATCTTCAGCGGGGCATGCCGACATGAGAGGTCATCCAAGCACAACAGCATGGGCTGTCGACCCATTTGTGAAACCCAGCTGCATCCCTTGAAGTTTGCAATGTTCTCTATCCTACACACACACACACACACACACACACACACACACATCACGTTCAACTCACCCCATCCCCTCCCCCCCCCACCCCCCCCCCCTTTTTTCTATTTAATCCTCCCTCCCCTCCTTTATTCCTTTATCCCACGACCACACGACCACACCGAACCCCCATCCCCCACCTCCGACCTTTTCGCCCCCCCCCCACCCCCCCCCCCCCCCCCCCCCCCCCCCCCCCCCCCCCCCCCCCCCCCCCACCCGCCCCCCCTGTCTCCCCCCCGTCTCCTCCGTGTTCTCGCGCCTCGTTTTGAACTAACGTGATTCTGGAGTCTGACCGTGTGTTGCCTCGCTTTCACGTTAGCATGTTAGGCATTGCTTTGGTTTGGAATTCATACACCCTATTGCCATCATGAGTTGTGCCTGTTATCTTTGCGTCTTGTTCCTCAAGACAGGATGCAAAGAAGCTTCTTCCCGCAGTCGTTCGTTTGGCCGTTCGTTAGCTCTCTCTCTCTCTCTCCTCTCTCTCTCTCTCTCTCTCTCTGGCGTGTGGAGAAACCGGGAGGTATTCTTTACGTGTGACAACGAATGTAAAGTACTGACATGTTGGTTAAAACTAGTCAGACTCCACTATGTCAAGAGCATGTAGACAAGCTTACGAGATGCTCTTGTTACAACACGAATCTGGTCCTTTTAACTGGGTGTCGCTGTACAGAGAATTCCACACCGAAAATGGCTCTGGATTGTTTGGGTGGGCCACACCGAGTTCCTCATTACGATTGGTTTTATGGTAGAATTCGAGGACAGAACTCACCGATGTTTCAAGTGAAGTTCCTGGCATTACCGATGGTTTTTATGGGTATAATCCGAGGACAGACTCACCTGATGTTTCAAGTGAGAACTGGCGGGCAGAAATAGAGAGAAATCCTTCGAGAGGGATATATTATATATGGCGATAGTTTCATCTCATGCAGCTAGTGAAGGGTTCATGTTTATGATATACATTTTCCTCCATTTGAAGGTTTTCATCTTATGAATACATTTTTTTGCTTCCTTCAAATTCCATTTTTTTTTTCCTCTCAATTTCAAATCTTTGCCAAGTCATTACTATAATGATGGAAGAATTGTTAACCTGCACTTGTTTTCCCCCCACTACTTAATTGCTCAGCATTATAAATATATATCTTATAATCATTTTTTTTATCGGGGAAAATAAGTACCTTACGTTAGTTACAAATGAATGGCATTGGGACTTTTTCATCAAATTCAGACTGAGGGTTAATGGTTTGAAAAAATTGTAAGCAATGCTTTTTATTTCATTTTTTTTTTCTTTAGCCACTTAAATTCACTTTCAGTTCAGATAAAATGATCTGCCCATCTTGTTGAATCGAATGTGAAACTGAAGAACACTGGGGTTTTTTTTTTCATCATTGTACTGCCGGTCAAACGTAAGGGCTGCAGTGTGTTCCATTCTGTTTCATAATACCCCCAACAGCTGAAGTATAGCTATGTTGTTATTTAATGGTAGTGAACGGGTTGTAAGGAACCAGCTAAACGTATATCTGAAGCCATGTATGTGCAAAAGAATCATCGAGCAATGCACGGGTTAATTTCGGGGATGATCCAATGTGTGTGTGTGTGTGTGTGGTGGGGGGGGGGGGGGGGCGTGGAGGGGGGAGTGGGAGGGAAAGGGAGGGAGGGGGCGAAGAGGAGAGGCAAAAGGGGAGAAGGAGCGTGAAAGAGAGAGAGCGAGAGAGAGTAGAGAGAGAGAGAGGGGGAGAGAGAGAAAGGGGGAACGTGTGTAAGAGTAACGTGTGTCCATATATATAATTTCAATTGTTTATCGGTGGATGCGATTGATTTCCCCCTTGTCTGTATTGCCCAAGAGCTGAATAGACAATGCAGTACCTCTCTCTCTCTCTCTCTCTCTCTCTCTCGCTCTCCACCTCTCTCTCACTCTCTCTCTCTCTCACACAACACACACACAGACAACAAGCTCGCTCTAACATCAGTCCTGGATAAATCCTCCCAAACCAATGGTGTCCAACTTATGCAGCATTGGACATCCAACCGTCTCAATTCAAACAAACACTAAAGCCATTTTTTCAGAGTTCAAACATCGCCCAGGTTTGTGCTCAACCTTGGGCTCACACACACACACACACCACACACACACACACACACACACACACACACACACACACACACACATACACACACACACACACACACACACACACCACACACACACACACACATGCACGCACGCACGCACGCTCGCATGCAAACACAACACACACACACACACACACACACACACACACACACACACACAACACACACACACACACACACAAACCCGCACACACAGCTTTTTACTCATATGATTGCAAATGCATGTATACTCTACTACCCAAATGTTCCCAGAAATGTATCATTACTGTATGTTTGTTTGTTTGTTTGTTTGTTTTCAATGCCTTCCTTTGATGCACCGTTTGCGCTCTGTTTACCCCTTTAAACCCCTCCGCCCCCCCCCCCCCCCCCCACGCCCCCCCCCCCCCCCCCCCCCCCCCATCTCCGTCTTAATCCGTCTTAATCCATCTGTCCCGTCCCCGCTCCCGCCCCCCCCCCCCCATCCCCCCCTCTTCCACCCAGCCTTTCCCACTTTGTTCTCCACCCTGTCTGTTGCACCTACCCACGTCTTTCCATTTCTTGGGCACTGGAATTGGATTTGAGTGGTCGACTTAGCGTACACATTGGTGATACCTTTAACCTTTCTGTCACCGTATTAGTTCTGAATCCTGTCAGTTTTGTAATCTATTTCTGGATCTGGATCTGGATCTGGATCATTACGTCGCAGGATCTGATCAACGGCTATACCGTTACTGAAAACAAGACGCGAAGAAAATCTGTCTGTGCTTATTTCTTTTACGTCAGTTTTCTCACTCTCTCTCTCTCTCTCTCTCTCTCTCCTCTCTCTCTCTCTCTCTCTCTCTCTCTCTCTGGCCGGATGTTAAGCATCTCTCATAACGTGGCCCGATGTCATAACGATTATCTGTTACCCACCCCCCCCCCCCCCCGTGGAAATACCGATTGTCAATCAACCATTTCTCTCCCCCCCCCCCCCCCCCCCCCCCCACCCCCCACCCCCCATCAATAAAAGAAAATTTTCTCTACTCTCTGTCTGTCTGTCTGTCTGTCAGTCAGTCTGTCTGTCTGTCTGTCTGTCTCTCTCTCTCTCTCTCTCTCTCGTCTCTCTCTCTCTCTCTCTCTCTCTCTCTTTTTTCTTCTTCTTTCTTCTTCTCCAACCAACCCCCTTCCTCTTCCAATTTTTTCTTCCTTCTTACCATTTCTCCCAGCCATCTCCTCTTTCTCTCTTACTTGTCTCCACCCCGACCTCCCCCCCCCCCCCCCCCCACACACACACACACACAACCCCCTTCACTATTCACCCACTCTCTGACACCCCCATCCCCCCCCTTCCCCTTCCCCTCACGTTCATGGCACCCCCGCCCCTCTCTCCTTCTGCCACACCCCCCTCCCCCCCCCCCCCCCCCCCCCCTCCATCTAGCTACTGTTTTTATTTAACCTGGCTGTTGTTTTCGACCTCGTTTTGGTCTCCATCTCTCTCACCCACCCTTCATGTCTACCCCCCCCCCCCCCCCCCCCCCCCTCCCCTCCCCCTCCCCGTCCCCACCCCCTGCCCTATGCCGCGTGTGTTCTTTGTGCTCGTGCTAAGTCAAGCGGGGTAATAAATCCTGGGGTTAATTCTGCTTTTTTCTGCCGCTGCGGTCAGCGTGACCAAAGGTCAGCATTATCCCTTCAATGACCTCCAGGGAAGACCTTCAGCGTCCAGTCTTCGTTTTAGTGGGAGAGAGAGAGAGAGAGAGAGAGAGAGAGAGAGAGAGAGAGAGAGAGAGATGGGAGGTGGGGGGACAGAGAGAGAGAGAGAGGAGAAAAGAGACAGAGAGAGAGGTGGGGGGAAGGAAGGAGGGAGGGGAGAGAGGGAGCGTTGGCATTAACCTTTAAATAATATCGAGAGAAGGAATCCATCAACAATTCCATGTTGTGGAGAAAGAGAGAGGAGGGCAAACACACACACACACACACACACACACACACACACACACACACACACACACACACACACACACACACAAAACACTACGGTGGAATGATATATGTCAACAGGTAAAACAAGAAAAAATAGAAAAAACAAAGGAATACAATAGAGAAAAAATCTTAAGAAAAAAGCTGAAAAACTTCTTGAGAAAAAAAGAGCGAAGAATCACCAAAATAGAATAATTGCACCAGCAAAACGGCAGTATTGGTCGTCCGTATGTCAAATGAGGTATCAAACTATAAAGACATTCAAAACGTTGGACACAATTAAAAACAACAAAAAAAAATGGAGTTAATCTTCCACATTGTCCGATTAAACTAAAACAATATCAATTTCCGTCAAATTTTGATAAATCTGAAGCATTTGCTGACTTATTTGCATATAACAGTAGCATTAACAGCTTATCCTTGGACAAGAAAAAGCACCGCGAACGTGAAGAAAAGAAAAAACACCTATGATAGCCCAAAACCAACACAAAATCACTATCTAAATTCTGCTATAACATTGCAGGAAGTCAATGAGTGTATTATTAATCTAAATAAAAAGACATCAGTGGGATTAGATGGCATTTCAAATGAAATATTAAGTCATTTCCCGCAAAATATCATACAATTTCTACAATTGTTTTTCCAAAAATGTTGGGACAGTGGCAAAATACCCATAATTTGGAAACACTCAATTATAGTTCCTATTCATAAAAAAGGAAAACCACTCAGTGATATAAACAGCTATCGACCAATATCATTAACATCTAACACATGTAAACTGATGGAAAAGATAGTGTTAAAAAGACTAATTCATCATTGCAATAAAAGCTGCATCATTCCTATCAACCAAGCTGCATTCCAAGCAGGCAGATCTACAATTGAATACTTAGTAAAACTTACTACACACGTAAAACATCAATTTGCACGTCGTAAGAACATCCTCGCTACTTTTTTTGACATTCGTAAAGCCTATGAACAAGTGTGGCACAAGCGACTAATGTGCAAATTAAAGAATATCGGAATCAGTGGGAATATGTACAATTTTGTTCAAGATTTTCTACAAGGTAGACACATTCAAGCAAAAATAGGAAATACGTATTCCAACCCAAGACCTTTACAAATGGGTTTACCCCAAGGTTCAGTAATTTCCCCAATATTATTTAATATTTTAATCTCTGACCTCCCTAAAGGTCTTTCTAAAGATACTGAAGTGGCTCAATTTGCTGATGATATATGCCTATGGACAAAAGTGACAATGAAAAGAAATACACCATCAAGATCACTAAATTACATCAAAAAAGTATCAACTTGAATTAAACAAGATCAATGATTTTTTAAATGTAAATGGTCTTTCGCTTTCCCCCAGAAAAAAAACAAATATGATTCTCTTTAATGCTGGTTACGATCCAGGACAACTTCCTACTTTCACGTTGGATGGCATGGTTTAAACTATGCAAAAAGTGTCAAATTTTTGGTGTTATATTAAGTAGTAAGTTATCTGGGAACGCTCATATTGAATACATTTTAAACAAAGCAAGAAAGAGCTTGAATTTCCTAAAAAATAATTAGCAAACAACCGTGGGGACAGGATTCGAAATCATTAACCATCTTAGCAACTGCCCTTTTTACGCTCAAGACTAACTTATGCTCAAGAAGTATTTTGTAATGCTCCTCAATACCTGTTAAATAAACTCAAAAGTACTGATGGCAAAGCTTATAACATTGCCCTTGGGGTTCCACACATACATCTAACTTCGGGACGTATACTGAAGCAGGAATCTTACCTCTTGCAGAATTTCGGAAAGCATCTACTTCAAAATTTATCTTGAAGAGCTTTTCACAAGACAATTTTAGCTCAGAAGAAGTATGTTTAAAATCAGAGGAGGATTTCGGAAAACGTGCCCAAAATATACTGTCAACAAGGTCTCTTTACGTTTTTTCCTCGATCTTCTAAAGGATACCAAAATAGATAAAAAAAAAACAACATTGCCCAAAAGCCCACGTATTCACCTATTCCAAAATGGGAACAAAGTAAAGCCTCCTTTGATATAGATTATACAGATGTATCAAAACAGATTTGTACACATACCTTAAGAACATCTGTTTACACTCCTTTAGAAAGTAAACTACAATCACCGTTTGAAAATGTTTACAGATGGCTCAGTGCTAGAAAATGATAACACAGGAGCAGCCTTCATAATCCCTAGTTTCAAAATAGAAAAGCTCTTCTATCTTGGTAAACAGTTATCGATATTTAGTGCCGAATTAATTGCTATACTTAAGTCGTTAGATTTCATCCTAGATTTTCAATAAATAATTCCCAAATCATGATAGGTGTTGATTCTAAAGCAGCAATCCACTCGATTAAATCTGCATGTCCTTCTATGCGACTTGATATAATATTAGAAATTCATCATTTCATTCATCTTTTATCCATGAAAGGCATTACTGTTACTTTTTGTTGGATACCATCTCATTGTGGTATTGTACCCAACGAGCGCGTAAATCAACTTGCAAGAAAAGCAGCGCAAAATGTCAGTTACGCAATACCACTTAACATTCCATTAGATTTTAAAGAATGTTTTTCAATTATAAATTCAACGTCAAGAGAAAAAAGTTAAAACATTACTGATGAACTCAGACGTCCAATATTATCACAACTGTGTAAAGTTTAGTGATGAGTACATGGGGAAAACATACACACAAGTCTCTTCCTCGTCTAGGGAGATTGGAAGCTTAATGCATAGATTTCGTTTGAACGCATTGAAAACAAAATATGTGTCATAACGTCAAATTCGGGTATTGATGGGTTACACTGATGGATCGACTTCTTTACCTTTACCACGTATTTTAAACAGTTCTTGTATTCTTGAGTCAGTTTGCAAATGTTTGTTAAGTAGTTCAATTTGGCCTTTATCTTTAGATCTTATCTCTACTCAGTTACATTTGTTTTGATTAAATGGAAGAGGGAAGGGGGGGGGGGGGGGGGGGGGGGGGGGGGTTCATATTCTATCATTAACGTATTAATACACTCAATCACTTACATACTTCATTCACCCACACATAAAACTGTCTGAAACCACACACCACCACACACACACACACACACACACACACACACAGAGGTGATCTAGAACCTGGCTGCTGTACCCAAGCCACCAGACACCACCAGACACAGGCAGCCCACCCCGTCACTGCTGACTTTAGCCAGAATTCACCCAGACGCTCCCCCCTACCGCCCCCACCCTCCCCCGCCCCCTCCCCCACCCTCAACACCTGAGCCAGCTTAACTCGCAGCTGGCAGCGCTTCTACGGTTTCTTGGGGAGGAATTGCGCCCCCCCCCCCCTCCACCCCCGCCCCACCCATCCTGCATCCCCCCCCCCCCTCCACTCCTGCTGCTTATGCCATCAGCAGGCACCAATCACGAAAGGAGGGGATTGGAGGGGGATCCTACGAGTCCCGGATTATTTTCCCTACCGTACGTCCCCCCTCTCCTTTCCTGCCCGTCTCATGGGCGGAGAGGGGGGTGGGGGTGGGGGGTAGGGGTGGGAAGGAGGAGGAGGGATGAAACGAAATCTGAAAGCGTCAAGAGCGCATTCTGGAAAATGGATCCAACCTCTCTTCTCGACTTTTACCCCCCCCCCCCCCCCCCCCCCACACACACACACACACACACACACCCCCGTCCCCTCCCTCCCCCCCCCCCCCCCCCCTGTCCTCCCTCCCTCCCGGGCTAGATCAGTTTCTTGAAGAGTGAAGGCTGTTCGATCAACGATCAGATCTGTCGTCGCCCTCCCAGTGTGGGACACCAGCTCCTCGTCCGTTTTCAGCCTGGACAAGGAAGCGGTCACTTGTGTTCCATCACTCCACCATACTCGCTGCACAGTGTCTGATGACCCGTGGGACCGGAGTACGTGAAGATGAACAGTCGGTTATCGATCAATCGATCGATCAATCCATCCATCAATCATGAACAGATTGATCAATGAACGCAGGAGAACATTCGCGAGAGAGAGAGAGAGAGAGAGAGAGAGAGAGAGAGAGAGAGAGAGAGAGGGAGAGAGAGAGAGAGAGAGAGAGAGAGAGAGTGATTGTGTGAGACTGACGCGCTACCTACTGCGCTATCGAGGCACTGACTGTGTGTGTGTGTGTGTGTGTGTGTGTGTGTGTGTGT
>JADBJO010006193.1:0-2500 GCA_016801955.1 Conus betulinus
ATCTGGTTTATGGAATACATGCATTTATTGCAATGCTTCGGTACAATACACAGTCTGATCTACTTTACCAAATGCATCGTTTATCACCGTGTGCTTCAATGCAAATGTCCTGTCTGATCTAGTTTATCAGTTTATTGAGTACATTGTTTATTGCAATGCTTCAATCAAATTTAGTCTTATCTGATTTTGCCAAACACATTTTTTACTACAATGCTTGTCAGTACAGGTCTCTGTCACGGGCTCACAGTGACAAACAGGACAAAGAAGGGCTAAGTGGTTAGCGTCGCGGACTCCCGGGTTTTTCTGCCCGACCGGCTCCTACCCAGAGTTGAGTTTGCTGCGGACTCAGTTGGGAAGACTGGGACCACACAGTCGAGTTTCATCCTCTTAATGGATGCGTTTCTGAGAGTGTTGCTCAAATTTCCTGACCAACACTGCAGGTGTCTGTATTCTCGGGGCCTGGTTGACGCCGGGATATATTATGAAAGGAAGCGTAGAGTACAGCCCTGTCATGGAGTCTCAGACCGAAATGAAATCCGTAGCATCATCTAATCATCCTCATTCTCATCGATCAGCATAAAAAAAGAAGGGCTGGTAAGGTTGGTTTGCAAAGGTTGTAAAAGGTGCAAAACAGACAACAGCAGATCTGAAATTCTTCTACCGGTTAAAGAAAATCATCGGCTGTTAGAAACGACTGCATGGAATGGATTTAAGGCTGGTTTTGATGAGGGGATTTTATTCCTTTGAAGAGAACATTATTCCTTCTGAGACTTTTTTTTTTTTCAAAGCCGCTTAATTCACGATTGTATTATTCATGATTCATTACAATTCTTGTTTTTGCTTACAAATTAAAGCTCTTAAAACGAAGTCCTAAAAACAATGTACGCAGACTACGTGGTGAACCATTGTCAAGAATATATTTTTTTGTTCTCTGTGATTCATTTACATCAACTGATTATTCAGAAGAAAATTTAAAGAAAAAAAATTTGTTTGCAATCCTAAACTTTTTAATAGAAATCGCCGAATCTTTGATACCTAATCTCTTAGGAGCAGTTCTGGTTAATGTAAATCACTTCTGAACTCCATTTTTTCATTATTGTGTTTTAGAGTTATTGTATTAGTTATCAGCACCATGATGTTTTGTAGAGTTGATGAAATGTGCATAGTTTTGTCGCCCTTCCCCACCTCCCCACCTCGACAGTACTACCCCCCCCCCCCCCCCTCTCTCTCTCTCTCTTTCTCTCTCTCCACTCATGCACGCAATCTCGCACGACACACACACACACACACACACACACACACACACACACACACACACACACACACATTAGTCTAAAATCATGTAAAATGAAGCACATTAAATTAAGGAAAGAACAATAACAAACACTCGAGCGCAGACAAGCATGCATTCATGTGCACACGAATATATAGGAGAGGAGAGAGAGAGGAGAGAGAGAGAGAGAGAGAGAGAGAGAGAGAGAGAGAGAGAGAATGAATGAATGATTTACTGTGGTCAAGCTTTACGAAGTCATTTCACAAAAAAGATGTGGGGGAAAGAGGGGGACTTTGTCTCCCCCCCCCCCCCCCCCCCCCCCCCCCCCTCCCCCCCCCAAATATTCACGATCTGAAATCCAAAAATACAGAGGAGGTAGGTTTGTGAATCGCACCACCAAATACCTCTTTGGTCTGTGTGTCTGTCTCTCTGCGTGCGAGTGCGTATACGTATATGCATCTGTGACCATCTATCTGTGTTTGCACGCGTGTACGTGCATGCACAGGCAAGCTTTACTAATTCCACCAGTTAATCATATGTTTTTAACAGCTTCCAGTCGACTAGTTGAAAACCAAAACTTTCTGTTGTTTCATCCGCGCTTGGAATGAACGTGCCTGGTCTGGAGGGTACACGGAGGCAAAGCGATGAGACCCGTGTTGACGGAGCAAGGCAACACAGGAAAAGCGACAGGCAGATGACTATGGGAAGAAAAGCAAAGCAGCGCGCTGACGTTAGGGAAGATGGACAGAAAGACCACGTCTAGTCAGGAGGAGCCAAGACACCGCCAGGGACCTGACAACTACTGGACAAGGATGGACCAGCGCCATCCGAGAGAAAACAGGTCTTCCAGAACAAAGCAAGACGTCCTCAAACGCCGGATCCGCACTGCTCTGAACTGTGTACCTACAAACCGTGAAAGATTCCGCCCCAAAGTGTTGTCTTCCGACCAGCAACCAGTGCTCTAAACACTACAACACCAAAGAATACACACATAAGCTCGCACGCGCGCTCGCACACACACACACACACACACACACACACATACAGAGTTACAATTTAAAAGGAAGCCAAGAGAGAAGGAACTTTCGCGAAAGACGTCATAGCAACAACAAGGAGTTGCAAGTCTTCTTTTACTTATCGCTTTTAGATCTCTGTATTTTCGGTCAGTGTAGTGCTGTTGATTTTTTTTTTTTTTTTAACAAATCTTAAATAAATGTCAGCGAACCT
>JADBJO010006193.1:17500-20000 GCA_016801955.1 Conus betulinus
TCACATTCCTCAACACCCTCACCTCAGGAATCCCGTGCTGACATAGATCCCCTCACGTTCCTCAACACCCTCACCTCAACAATCCCGTGCTGACATAGATCCCCTCACATTCCTCAACACCCTCACCTCAACAATCCCGTGCTGGCATAGATCCCCTCACATTCCTCAACACCCTCACCTCAGGAAACCCCGTGCTGAGATAGATCCCCTGACATCCCTCAACACCTTCACCCCAACAATCCCGTGCTGACATAGATCCCATCACATTCCTCAACACCCTCACCTCAGGAATCCCGTGTTGAGATAGATCCGCTGACATTCCTCAACACCTTCACGTCAACAATCCCGTGCTGACATAGATCCCATCACATTCCTAAACACCCTCACCTCAACAATCCCGTGTTGAGATAGATCCCCTGACATTCTTCAACGCCTTCACCTCAACAATCCCGTGCTGACATAGATCCCAGCACATTCCTCAACACCTTCACCTCAACAATCCCGTGCTGACATAGATCCCCCGACATCCTCAACACCCGTCACCTCAACAATCCCGTGTTGAGATAGATCCTCTGACATCCTTCAACACCTTCACCTCAGAAATCCCGTGTTGAGATAGATCCCCTGACAGCCCTCAACACCTTCACCTCAGGAATCCCGTGTTGAGATAGATCCCCTGACAGCCCTCAACACCTTCACCTCAAATGTGTCGTCATATGGGCAACTAAGCTGTTGTCATTGCAGGTTGTTCTGTCTGTCTGTCTGTCTGTCTGTCTGTCTGTCGGTGTGTCTGTCTCCGCATTTATATTCTGTGTCAAAGAAAAAAACACTTCCGAACAATATCTTAGATACGATTTGTGACTCGACAGATTACTGAACATATGTAAGAAAAAAACCAGTAAAAATATTACACAGCAAGGCAGATGCAGAGCAGAATTGAATACATACTTTAAAAGCTATGCCACAACACAGTGCTCGTCTTGACAACTGTCGCCGAGATCCATCTTTAAATGACGATGGTTCCAGAACATTATGTTTGTCCTCTCTGCCTACAAGTTGCACCAGCGGCGCTAAGAAGCGGTGAAAGACAGCCTCAGGAGGGGAATCCCCACAGCTCCCCTCTGTGGAAGGGAAGCCCGCTGTGCCAGAGGGAATGGTGTCAGTGCAGAGCTTCAGAGTCAACACGGCTGTGGGGTTGGCGGGAATGAACGTGTCACCCCTCACCCGCTCCTCTACTCCATCCCCCCACCCACACTCCCATTCTTCTCACCTCTTCTTTTTTTTTACAGACTCCCCCCTCCCCTCCTTACCATCGCCTGCCTTCCCACGTATGGGATTTGAAGCCATATCGAGGCGGGCAACGACTGGAACGCAGCAAGTCGGCACATGGAAAGAGTGTTATCAGGGATGTTCTTTTGTGGTAGGAATGAATGAAAAAGACAAAACGTGGAGGAGGTAACAGAAGAACAACGAGCCACTTGAGATCTTCCTATAAAGCACACATCTGGTGTGTCATTTTCCAGAGAAAACCCGCCATTTCTTTTCCAAATCACTTGTGGATTGTTTTCTATCCCCCACATCGAAAGCGAAACAATGTTTTCTCGTTTTAAGCCTTTTTTTTTACCCACATTTTATTTTTAAGTGTCAAGAAGAAAACAGTTTTTCTATTCTAAAAGGAAGAAACCATAGGCAGAGCTTGATTTGACAAGCTTTTCGAAAAAGCCTGTCACACTGCGCCCACCTTCGTGCAGATACTTTGGTCCTTACCTCATTACATTCAAGGAAGCTAGGCTATATCCAGGCCACAACTAGAGTTAACTGTTTCTTTTGCCTTTTATTTATACATTGTGTATTTATTTACTTATTTATTTATTTGTCTATTCATTTACAGCTTTCATACAGTCGAAAGCTGCTTCTGAATCGTGTTTTTGTTAAATACGCCGAATTTTCTTATATCATTGCAGAACAAACGTCTTTGTTCCAGATCCTCCATAAAATTAAGAACTTCCCAAGTTTCCCTGGAGCACGTACTGTTTAATTCGAACAGTCGCAAAAAAAAAAAAAGAAAAACAAAGAAAAAACAAATAAATAAAAAAAAAAAAAAAACATGGGGAAGCATACTTTTTATTCCAGATCATTCACATAACACCAACAGGTCATAGTCATAATTTTGCCGGAAAACGTTACTTCTTATTCAAAACATTCTGTCTGGAAAATCATTGCTGTTCCTAATTTGCTTCAATATATCATACTTTTTGTTCCAAGTCATCAACAACATTTGCATAAATCATGTGCATAGTTCATTGAAAAAAAAAAAAAAAAAAAAAAAACCTTTCGAACATTTGTATTGCGAAGTCCCTATTCCCTGAAAGAACATACTTTTTGATCCAGTTTATCTGTGTGAAATTCCTGTAACTCTTGTTCCGAATTCTCTCTTGAAAACATACATTTTGTCCAAAACTCCTTCTGCGAAATCTTTGATATTCCTAAATTTCCTTAA
>JADBJO010006193.1:27500-37500 GCA_016801955.1 Conus betulinus
GATTTTGTCTTTCTGCTACTCACAGCGCTGCTCTTTATCGCTCTTCAGATGCCTCAGTTTTTGTTAGGCTTGCTGTGTGTTCTGTAGAAGAAGATGCCGTTTGTGTCATAGCAAGATCTGCTGGCAGCCTTGACTCTTGGCACTTGTTACCGGCTGCAGTTCATTTTCCTGTTTCACAGTTCTTACAACTTGGGCGACGCCAGTGACTGACGCCATCTTGTCGCAGTTTGCTTTCAAGAACGACGACTCTAACGTAGTGTTCAATGTGGTGAAGGTCAACCATTCGGCAACAGAATGTCATACGCTTTAGTTTTGCAACAAAGTAAATGAAAGCGAAAATACAATTTGGAAAAAAAAAATTCAGAAGACACAAACACAGAAACGAAAAGAAAGCTGAACATGAAAAAAAACAACAACAACAACAAACAACAAAACAAACAAACAAACAAACAAACAACAACGGTATTCAAGCCTACATTGCAAGAGTTATAATCGTACGAAAAACTGTACATTGTTTCTCGATCATCTCTCTGTCTCTGTCTATCTGTCTGTCTGTCTGTCTGCATATAGGAAATCCCTATTAGCCTATGAAAATCCCACTGATTGTTCATTTGGGTACTGACATAAACTCCGACCTTGGTGGTGAAGAAAGAAATGCCATAAATCCAGAAATCCTACAATAATAGCCGCCATTTTGCCTTAGCGGTAAGCGCGCTCCAGGCTTTGCTTTGATGGATCCTATGGGTTTGCGTGAGCACCGTGAATTGCACCGCTTTACAGCTGTGGCCACCAAGCTTCCGCAGCACCTTTCAATTCAAAAAAAAAAAAAAAAAAAAAAAAAAAGAAAAACAGGACTGCTCTGGAAGAGGGTGAAAAAAGTAAAGTCCATTCTTGCATTCCATTTTTTTTTTCAAACAAGTGTTACAACTTTCAAGTAACATAAAACCGACAAGCTGAGCGTAACCTTGCGCCTGTGACAAATATTCTCCCCTTCCACAGCTTTTTGGGGGCACTTGGCCTGGGGCCAGCTACAGACAATGATTGTGAAGAGAATTGAAGAAGAAAAAGGAACCACATCATCTTCAGTGTATTCATCCCCTGCAGAACACGACTTACCGACAGGAATGAAACACTGTGACCGGGATTATAAATAAAAGCTCTGCTTGCAGCACACGGAGCCAATCGTAGCCTGTCTTTAAAACAGAGCTATTCAAATCGCCTGCTCAGAGACCTTTCGTTCGCTGATTCGGACTCATCAGTGAGACACGAGTGATTGTCTGGGAGCTCCCTCGGCATCAAATGGACAGTCTGTAAATCTTAGTGCTCTTACCACCCAGGGTTTCAACACAGAACCCAGCAGCACCCCCAAAGCAGCGACTGAAGGATGTGATTCTAAAACGAGAAGAAAACGCTGCAAGGAAACAAGTTTATGGAAAGACTAAAATCATTACGAAATTGGAAATGAAATGAGGCAGGGAACAGTAAACGCTGCGCTTGTTTCCCCCCCATTATTAGTCTTGTATTCGTCTTTGTATGTTGTCTGACTTTATTCAAGTTTAAAGGCTGTGCCTGTAAAATGATTATAAAAGTTACTCTGTGTTTAGGTTTCCTTATACAAGGGAGCAAGGACGAAGCACCCCAATAAAGTTGCTGAAAAAACTAAAACTGTTTAAAGTGATATATTTCATTACGTAAAGAGTGTAAATGCAGCTTCGCACAAACTAATGCCTCTCAAGGACCTATACTTGAGGATCCATACATTTAACTTAACAAGGGATCTTCTCTACTTATGGCCCTCTTACAACAATCAGAAATGGACTTCAGCCATTAACCTGTAAATCCTTGTCGATCACAAGTTGTATTGCTTCTCATGTTCAGTTGAGGACAGGTGGAGGACACCCTGGCCACAGATGGCAACATCAAATGAAGAAGAACAGGAAGAGACAAGTGAATTGAACTCAGATAGTGCCAATAGACCCTGGCCCTTTTGAATGGCTGAGAAACATGGCACACGAAAGCTGCCTGAAGAAGCAGCTCGTTGCATTTGATTAAAGAGGGCGGCAGAAAGATCCATGGCATAAAGTGAACTAGCGTATCACCAACGGAAAGAAATCAGGAGGGAAGTGGCCGCTTCGCGCAAAGCGAACTCCATTGTGTTATCATCATCAGTACGCGAAAGGGGCCATTAACTTAACACAAATTTCTCGAACTTTGGCCCTCTTACAACATCTATCCATTAACCTGTAGAATCCTTGTCGATCACAGGCCGTTGTATTGGTTCCAGTTGACACAGGTGGAGTAGGACAGTCCTTCAGGAAGAAGACGAAGACCGGAGACGGGTAATAGACGGACTGCCAACATACAGCGTGGCCACCTGAGCGTGCACAGGAACTGCAGCGAACTCCATTAACGTCAAAAAGCTGACCGTTGACCAGTTCCGCTTCAGGAAGAAGAGAAGACAGGGATGACGGACCGCCTGATGAGCATCCAACAATGCGGAACCTTCTATGTCTAAAGCCTGTGTTGCACAAGGCGATGCTCTAAAGCGCACAAGGCGATGCTCTCGCTCAATTCACTTTTCTACACTCGACAAGTGTGACCACCTAGAGAAGCAAGCGTAACAGGCAAAACTCGCCCAGTTTGGAAAGATGAACATGTTTAATTGTTTCGTGCTCTGTAACCCACCGTCCCCGATTGACATGGTTTTTACCGTTCTTCATCACTAATAATATAATGTCCTTGTTTTCAGATCTGTATCAATAGAATTCTTCTTATGATTTTGTTTTCTCCACTAAAATAACCAATTCAAAACGCCTCAACATGCACTGATAAATAATATGGAGTGAACCATCGAAGTGAGGAATGACTTCTGCATCCGAGCTACGTGACCTGGCGATTTGGGAAATTACCTGAGGTGATACTAAATTGGCGAGGCAAGTGGAAGAATCTGATTTTCTCTGTGTGTGTGTGTGTGTGTGTGTGTGTGTGTGTGTGTGTGTGTGTTTCAGTCTTCAGAATTTATTTCCACGATCTCCTGGTTGTGTAAGTGCAAGTAAAACAGCGAGCAAAAAAAAAAAAAAAATTCTCGCTCATGCACTCGAGCAAGAGACTCGCCTTGCGTGACACAGGTTTTAACAGGTACAATAAGTCTACACGTCCCGTCAAACTTTGGAATTCAGTCAGTTCGCCTCACCTTGATCTAACCCGTGATCACACCCATCGCAGACTGTACAACACTAAGGTGTCTCATTTTCGCCAACAGAGGCCAAGGGGGAAAATACACCAAACACCAAAACCCTGTGGTCCTTCCTGGCTCTGGCATTTCAGGTTGGTATTTCTGGCATTTCGGTTTGGTATTTCTGGCATTTCAGGTTGGTATTTCTGGCATTTCAGGTTGGTATTTCTGGTATTTCTGGCATTTTTTAGTATTTTGGTATTTCTGGCATTGGTATTTCTGGCATTTGGTATTTCTGGCATTTCAGGTTGGTATTTCTGGCTTTTCAGGTGGTGGTATTTCTGGTATTTCAGGTTGGTATTTCTGGCATTTCAGGTTGGTATTTCTGGCATTTCGGTTTGGTATTTCTGGCGTTTCAGTTTGGTATTTCTGGCATTTCAGGTTGGTATTTCTGGCATTTCAGGTTGGTATTTCTGTTTTTTTCAGGTTGGTATTTCTGGGTTTTTTTCAGGTTGGTATTTCTGGCATTTTCAGGTTGGTGTTTGGTAGGTTGGTATTCTGGTATTTCAGGTTGGTATTTCTCTGCATTTCAGTTTGGTATTTCTAGCATGTCAGGTTGGTATTTCTGGCATTTCAGTTTTGGTATTTCTAGCATGTCAGTTTTTTTTCTGGCATTTTGCATTTCTGTTTGGTATTTTGTGGCATTTCAGGTGGCATTTCAGGTTTCTGGCATTTCAGGTTGGTATTTCTGGCATTTTTTTCGGTTTGTATTTCTTGCATTTCAGGTTGGTATTTCTGGCATTTTCAGGTTGGTATTTCTGGCATTTCAGTTTAATATATCTGGCATTTCAGGTTGGCATTTCTGGCATTTCAGGTTGGTATTTGTGGCATTTCAGGTTGGTATTTCTGGATTTCAGGTTCACACAAATAAGCAGGCAACTGTCTCTTTGCATCTTGGACGCGTGAATTCTTGCCTAGAACGCTAATACTGTGCGTTAGCTTTGTGTATGTCATTGTGAACAGACGGGATGTGGTTGTAGCTTTGTGCATGTCATTGCGAACAGACAGGATGCGGTTGTACAAGTTTTCGTGGCTTTGGTACAATTCTGTTAGTCTGCGGGCTGCCTTGAAGCTTTGGTTATCTTTTCTCGCACTATTACTGAGTTATGAGCTTAGAACTTCTTGTATGCCTATGTTTGTTTGTTTTGTTTTTCCTGACTGGCGGAATCGAGCATTAGATGTGCATCAACTATGCTAAAATTTAGAGCAGTTTTAAGCCATAATGTACAAAGTAAATAGAGGAGGGAGTCCCATCCCGCAGCTGTGACGCAGGTGTCTTTGAGCGCGCGCCTGTGGCTACACCTCACAATGCGTCTCATCCTCTGACGCTGTGTTCTGAATTCGTGATTTTCACACGTGTCTGTGAGGACTGGGATTACTCCTCTCCTCGCCTGTGCATCATCATCATCATCATCATCGTTATCATCATCATCATCATCATCATCATCTCTCTCTCTCTCTCTCTCTCTCTCTCTCTTCATATATATGTATTTTTCTCCCCACTCTCTCTTCCTTTTTCTCCTTTTTCTCCCCATTTATTCTCTCTCTCTCTCTCTCTCTCTCTCTCCATGAAACGTTTCAGGAAAACGTTCAATCTGATTGGCTGGGCGGCTGACAGGAGAGGTACAGAAAATCCCCCACACAAACGTTCCACAATCACCGCCTCTCCCTTTTCCAAATCACAGCCTCCATCTTCATCGCCTACGTACCGTCTGCTGTCACTAACCGTCCCTTTGGCCTTAAAGGAAAGGAAGAACACGCTTTGATTATATGGAAAAGCACGACTTGGTCGTTGAGCAGAGCAGGCCAAGACATGCTCATCCCAGTTAGGACAGGCTCACCCGCTTAGGACAGGACCTTGATTCTTTTCCACATGAAAGAGGGCGACACGGGAGGAAGGGGAGACGACTGGCAGTGGGCGATGTCATCTGTTTTATGGCGGGCGAGGTGCCGGCTGCTTTACTGGAAGTGAAATGAAGGGAGCACTGATAGTCAGTGCCACAGAAAAGGCACGGCCAATGAAAGCCTGTGATTTACTCTGGAACTAAAGGTTCAGAGAAGGCTGTAAAAGACTTTCGGTAAACAATCAAAGAGGTGGAGAGAACTCTGTGTGTATACAGTGGCTCAAAGGCATTCTTGGAAGATGAGAAAAAAAAGCGGGGGTGAATGGGAGATAGAGAACGCAATCAGTGGCAGAAATAGATAGAAAACACAGTATATCAAATGACTGGAATGAAAGAGAAATTAGATCGAACCACATGGAAAGGAAGCTGCGTTGTATGTGAATGGAAATATTAAATGTTAACACACAAAAAGTACCCCCGGGAGAGAGGAGAGTTTTGCGAGAGTTGAACGAACTCTAAGAGCGCCTTGTAGAGCTGACCACCATGAAATTCACGGCGAAAAATATTGTGTATTCACCTAAAATGAGAATAGAAGATGCGTAGATTTTCTGATTGGTTTGCTAGGATTCTTTATGTGACCAGAAGACGTGAGTTCACTGTAACACGGGAATGAAAATAGGGTAGTTTTCTATTTGTTTGTTAAGGTCCTTTCCGTAACATAAAATGTGTTTTTCATTTCAACCTGGGAATAAAGATAGGGTATGTTTTTTTATTTCTTTTGTTTGGGTCCTTTCTGTAACATAAGAAGTTGTATGTTCACTTTTCCTAAGGAATAGAAATAGTGTATATATTTTCTGTTTGCTTCGTTTGGGTTCTTTCTGTGACGAAAAACGTGTGTTTATTCTAACCTGGAAATGAAAAAAAGGTATGTTTTCTATTTGTTTTGTTTGGGTTGTTTCTGAAACAACAAAAAATGTGTTTACTCTTCCTCTGAATTCAAATAGGGTAGATTTTTTTGTGTGGTTTATTTGGATTCTTTCTGTAACCAAAACTGTGTGTTCACTCTTATCTGTGAACGAAAATAGGGTAGATTTTATGTTTGGTTTGTTTGGGTTCTTTCTGCGACAAAAAAAAAATGTGTTCATTCCAACCTGGAAAGGAAAATAGGGTAGGTTTTTTATTTGCAATATTTGGATTCTTTCTGTGACCCAAGACTGTGTGTCCACTCTTACCTGGAAATAAAAGTAGGATAGATTTTCTATTTGTTTTGTTCAGGGTTTTCCCTGTGACCTAGTCAGTTCATGAGTGAAAACTTTTTTTTTTTTTTTTTTTTTGTTTTTTTTGTTGGCGGATCAATAGTAAACGCGGTAACTTTCTGAGAAAGTAGCTCTCAGTTCCTATAAATTTTTGCTTAAAATTTCGAATGAAAAACTACGAAGCGCCAACGTTTTCACCACCACACGGATTTAATATTTACACAAAAAATATCTTGCTTCAAATGCAGATTTTCTTTTGTAAACAGCACTTTGACAGAGTTCATGTCCGTGGGACATTTGGGGGTATTCTGCTGTACGGATCCCCGATCCACTTTCCGATGCTGATCCGCGCTACAGGGAGTCCCCCAACACTCTTCAATCGGTCATTCCCCGGAGTACACCAACAGACTTTTAATGGGTCATTCCCCGGAGTACACCACCACACTTTTAATGGGTCATTCCTCGGAGTACACCAACAGACTTTAATGGGTCATTCCCCGGAGTACCACCACACTTTAATGGGTCATTCCCCGGAGTACACCCACCACACTTTAATGGGTCATGCCCTGGAGTACACCAACAGACTTTAATGGGTCATTCCCCGGAGTACACCAACAGACTTTAATGGGTCATTCCCCGGAGTACACCACCACACACTTAATGGGTCATTCCCCGGAGTACACCAACACACTTTAATGGGTCATTCCCCGGAGTACACCAACAGACTTTAATGGGTCATTCCCCGGAGTATACCACCACACTTTAATGGGGTCATTCCCCGGAGTACACCACCACACTTTAAATGGTCATTTCCCGGAGTACACCAACAGACTTTAATGGGTCATTCCCCGGAGTATACCACCACACTTTAATGGGTCATTCCCCGGAGTACACCAACACACTTTAATGGGTCATTCCCCGGAGTACACCAACAGACTTTAATGGGTCATTCCCCGGAGTATACCACCACACTTCAATGGGTCATTCCCCGGAGTACACCACCCACACTTTAATGGGTCATGCCCTGGAGTACACCACCGAAAGTTTTTTTTAAGACCGTTCCACCAAATTTTCTTTTTTTTTTTTTTGCTGTGCGACTTCAGAGGCAGTGCGCCCACGCTGCTGTTCATTCCGACACCCCGTCCACAGCCACAGCCCGGTCAGCCCCGCCGCAGCCCCGGCACCGGCAATCAACAGGGAGCAGTCAGTGTCATGTCGTCAAGAGGCAACCCACCGGAGGAGACACTGCACTGCTGCCGAGTCACTTCGGTGGTGTTCAGTGGCGCCTGTTCTGATCTAACATACGCAGGTCACCACTTACTAAGCCCCCTACTGACGACAATAATTGTTTAGTCGCGCGAGCCGGCGTGAGTGAGCTCTTCCTCCGGAGGGCGCCACCACGTCCGTCCAACGACAACCCCATGGACTCGCCGATACCGTGACCCCGACGGAGCCAAATGAAGACCCACAGAAGTGGAGAGGACATTGAAATTGAGGTACTAGGTCACCATGAGAGCAGGGCATGAAGGGCCACAGAACTTGAGACTTTTTTTTTATGCTAACTGATGATGAATGAGGATGATTAAGATGATGCTACGGATTTCAATTTCGGTCTGAGACTACATGACAGGGCTGTACTCTACGCTTCCTTTCATAATATATCCCGGCGTCCACCAGGCCCGAGAGATACAGGCACCTGCAGTGTTGGTCAGGAAATTTGAGCAACACTCTCAGAAACACATCCATTAAGTGGATGAAACTCGACTATGTGGTCCCAGTCTTCCGAACTGAGTCCGCAGCAAACTCAACTCTGGGTAGGAGCCGGTCGGGGCAGAAAAACCCACATAACTCTGATGGGATCGAACCCACGACCTCCCATCCGGGAATTCGCGACGCTAACCACTTCGCCACGGCGGCTGGTTTCGTTCCACCAAACTTTAATGAGTCATTCTCCGACGTACACCTACCAACATTTTGTTAGACCGTTCAGAACTTCCGAGCCATCCTGCTGACAGACAAACAAACAAACAAAAACAAGCAACGAATGTTGGGTTCAGAACATAGCTTCTTAGTGCGAGTAATAAACATTTGCAAAGATAAAAGATGTCAAAGAAGGTCATTCTGCGCAAGGAAAAAAAAAGGAAAAGAAAATCGGCCATGTTCTTCGTGCTCAAAATATGTACAATCTCTTGAGAAGAAGATTTGTGTATGTTGAAAATATCCCTTAATGATGCTGTAGGGTGAGTTTCTTTCTCAGAGAGAAGACACAGAGACAAGAAGAGAAGAAGAAGAAGAAGAAGAAGAAGAAGAAGATGATGATGATGATGATGATGATGATGATGATGATGATGATGATGATGATGACGACGACGACGACCACGACGACGACGACGACGACATGATGATGATGATGATGATGATGATGATAATAATAATGATAATAAAGATGATGATGATGATGATGATGATGATGATGATGATGATGATGATGATGATGATGATGATGAAGGAGGAGGAATAGGAGGACGAGGAGGCGGAGGAGGAGAACAGAGGTGGACAAGGACAAGAAATGTAGCAGACATTTCACGATGAGGACAACTATTTTTAGCCTCACTAAAGGCACTGATAACACCGGATGAAGCAAGTTTTAATACGCCGCCCAAATACACAGTGACGGTCATGTCCCTTTCTCACCGTTGACGTTTTTTATTACTGGACACTCACACAATCGTATTTCTTCCAGACGCTACGTACATCATTCCACTTGAGACAGTTATTTTCTGTCTTTTTTTACCCATCTATCTGTACCTTGTCTATTGGTTTTTTTTCACATTTTCCTACTTCATCAGGCTCTTCGTCGTTGAAAACGTCCCTGAAAAAAGACAGACAGCATCACATGTTGCGGGTAGTGAGAGACAACATGACATGTTGCGGGTAGTCAGAGACAGCATGGTATGTTGCGGGTAGTCAGAGACAGCATGATATGTTGCGGGTAGTCAGAGACAGCATGGTATGTTGCGGGTAGTCAGAGACAGCATGGTTTGTTGCGGGTGTTGCGGGTAGTCAGAGACAGCACGGTATGTTGCGGGTAGTCAGAGACAGCATGACATTTTGCGGGTAGTCAGAGACAGCATGACATTTTGCGGGTAGTCAGAGAGACAGCAAAATATGTTGCGGGTAGTCAGAGACAGCATGATATGTTGCGGGTAGTCAGAGACAGCATGGTATGTTGCGGGCATTCAGAGACAGCATGGTATGTTGCGGGCATTCAGAGAGACAGCATGATATGTTGCGGGCATTCAGAGACAGCATGGTATGTTGCGGGCAGAGACAGCATGACATGTTGCGGGTAGCCAGAGTACCAAAGAAAAGGTCACACCAGCTGTTGACAACAGAGAGAATTCGTACAAAATACTTCTGTCGCATAAATGTGTCTGCCTTTCTCACAGAACATCTTGCCGAAGCATAATGGGTAGAAAGAAAGAGACAGAGACAGAGACAGAGAGAGAGAGAGAAGAGAGACAGACAGACAGACAGACAGACAGACAGTAAGACAGACAGACAACAACACACACACACACACACACACACACACACACACACACACACACACACACACACACACACACAGTGAAAAACACAGACAGACGGATTCAGATTTATAT
>JADBJO010006193.1:45000-52500 GCA_016801955.1 Conus betulinus
TTCTGAATGTGGTTTATCTTGCCTTGAGAAAACCTAAGAGGTCGAATCGCGTCGTGTCTTGTGTTGTTATTTTTTTGTCCGTGTTAACTGGTGGAGTTATTTCAAATTCCTTTTTTTTTTTATTCGTTTGTTTGTTTGTTTTGTTTGTTTCTTTGTTTGTTTGTTTGTTTGTTTCAATTTCCTCCTGCAGTCATCTCACTTTGCAGCTGAGGGTTTTCAACAAACAGGTAAGGCAACTCTTGCTCCCACAAGAAAGTGGTAGTATGATTTTGTAAAGCGCTTAGAGAAATTCGTTTGATTAAGCGCTATATAAAGAAACCATTATTATTATTATAATTATTACCATCATCATCATCATCATTATTATTATTATTATCATCATTATTATTATTATTATTATAGTGAGACAACGATAGCAATTGGACTGCTCGCTAGAAGCAGCGCGTTTTTGTACGGTCCGGTCTTTCTCTGATACATTTCCACATGAATGCACGCACGCATGCACGCGAACGCACACTCTCACACACACACGCGCGCCCACGCGCGCAAAAGTGAGTGAGACAGAGACAGAGAGAGACAGAGACAGAGACACAGAGAGAGACACAGAGAGAGAGACGAGAGAGAGAGACAGAGAGAGACAGAGACAGAGAGAGAGAGAGACAGAGACAGACAGAGAGACAGAGAGAGAGAGAGATTAGGCAATACACAAAGGAATCGAAGGAAATCTTAAATGAGGCAGTAAATGAAAACAAACAAGTAGGGTAACTCTTGCTCCCATCATCAAATACATTTACACGCCCAGAAACCCCAAACGAATGCTGCTTACGACACTGAACAGCTTGACAGCAACGACAACAAAGAGCACACAGAAGAAAACATCCTTGAATGAAGGTCAATTTGTCTTTGATCATTTCTCTGGTTATTGTGTTGTTGCTGTGTCGATCTATCAGGGTCAGGGTACACAGGCAAGCTCGCAGCATCCTTTTTAAGGGGATGTGTCCTTGTTTGTTCTGAGTGCTCTGTGTGTCGTCATTTCTTGCTAGGCCATTTGGTATCGTAAGCAGCGTACGTTTGGAATTATGGGTGTCTGTTTATTTCATCATGGGGGGGGGCAAGAGCTATTATACTTGTTTGTTGTTATTTACAAAGGAATCGTTAAATAAAGTTTGCAGCCAGGGGAGCCTTCTAAGACCAGAAGGGGTTGGTGTGGAATGAAAAAAAGGAACTCGCAATCAGACGTTTCCACAAACATATCGTGCAAAGCATGAAAACAGGACGGTACCCTTTGGCACTGAAGCAGTATAATGATTTGTAATCTAAGCTATCTTTTGTACACAGACACAATCTGTATTAAAACAGTATACACAACTCTGAACACTCTGTGTGTGTTTGCGTGTGTGTGTGTGTGTGTGTGTGTGTGTGTGTGTGTGTGTGTGTGTGTGCGTGTGTGCGTGCGTGCGTGCGTGCGTGCGTGCGTGCGAGCGTGCGTGCATGCGTGCGTGCGCGCGCGCGCGCGCATGTGTGTGTGTGCGTGTGTGTGTGTGTGTGTGTGTGTGTGTGTGTGTGTGTGTGTGTGTGTGTGTGTGTGTGTGTGTGTGTGTGTGTGTGTGTGTGTGCGTTGGGGGCGTTGGGGTGGGGGGGTGAGTGTGTGTGTGTGTGTGTGTGTGTGTGTGTGTGTGTGTGTGTGTGTGTGTGTGTGTGTGTGTGTATGTGTGTGTGTGTGTGTGTGTGTGTGCGTGCGTGCGTGCATGCGTGCGTGCGTGCGTGTGTGTGTGTGTATGTGTGTGTGTGTGTGTGTGTGTGTGTGTGTGTGTGTGTGTGCGAGCGCGTGTGTGTTCCATCCTCCTATCGGAATCTTCAGACACTTTGGGAGACAAAAGAACAAAGACAAATGGAAAGTGGAGAGAGACGAATGGAGATGACGAAGATAACGAGCGGGAAGATGAAGAGAAAAAGGAGAAGGAGGAGTGGGTGGAAAAAGAGTTGAGAAGACAAAGGCGACGACTGAGAAAAAAAAAAAAAAAACGTTGATGACAAGAATGAGGTTGAAGGTTAAAAAAAATTCATTTAACAAAGAGAGGTTATTGTTCGTTCTTCATTCTATTTATCCTGAGAGTTGTTTTATTTTGCCTGAAGAAGTCCTAAGAGGTCGAAACGAGTCGTGTTTTGTCTTATCATTCGTTTGTCCACTTTGTTCAGCGGAGTTTTTTTTTGTTTTGTTTTTTTTAAATAAATATTTCTTAAATGTAGAACAAAAATTAAAATAGATGTACCTGCACATGTCATTTGCTCTTCTGCAAAAAGCTTGAGGTTCCAGAGTAAGTCATGGTCGGCTTGGATGTCAGCCAGCCTCGTACATGGAGGGCGAAAAGAGGGGGAAACACTGGATCCATGCACTGACAGTCTGCCATATACAGAGATGAACAAATGCAGAGGATGCCATCAACTACTCTCTAATATGACAAAAAAAATGTCGGCGCAAGCTTGCACACATCCAATTCGTGTTTGTTTGTTCGTTTTTTTCCTGTTTTGTTCATTTCTTCTTTCAGCCCAGCTTACCGCAGAAGACATATGAGGGTTTATGTGACATTCTCCAAATTGTGACTCGATTGAAATGCAGTGGTTCCTCTGATGGGTTTTTCTGTCCAGTTGATACTGATTGATCTTTTTTTTTTTTATATTCTGGTTTCGGGGTGTGGTGGGGGTGGTGGAGGGGGGTGGGGGCTGTGACAGGACACTCCTCGGTGTGGGTGTGTGGGGAAGAGCCAGAATAAGCAGCATGTGAAAACACCAGTGAGTTGACCAGAGAAAATTAAACAACTACAACCAGCCATAACAATCATCAATTTCTTTAAAAAAAAATAAAAAAAAAAAAAAAAAAGAAAGAAAAAAAGAAAGCAAGAAAAGAAAAACAAGAAAAAAGGGGAAAAATTTACGCCCACACTTAAGATACAGTGTGTGTGTGTGTGTGTGTGTGTGTGTGTGTGTGTGTGTGTGTGTGTGTGTGTGTGTGTGTGTGTGTTTGTGTGTGTGTGTGTAGGTGCGTGCGTGCGTGTGTGTGTGTGTGTGTGTGTGTGTGTGTGTGTGTGTGTGTGTGTGTGTGTTTGTGTGTGTGTAGGTGTGTGTGTACGTAGGTGTGTGTAGGTGCGTGCGTGCGTGTGTGTGTGTGTGTGTGTGTGTGTGTGTGTGTGTGTGTGTGTGTGTGTGTGTGTGTGTGTGTGTACGTGCGTGCGGGTGTGCGTGCGTGCGTGCGTGCGTGTGTGTATGCGTGCTTGAGTGCGTGCGTGGGTGCGAGTGTACATGCGTGCTCGAATGTGTGTGTGTGTGTGCGAGCGTGCGTACGTGCGTGTGTGTGTGTGTGTGTTCAAGCGTTTGTGTGTTTTTGCTTGGGTTTTCTGTTCTGTGTTTGAACACCGTATGTGTACATGCACGCATAAATGTGAGTGTATGTGTGCGTCCACGTGTGTGCACGTGCATATATGCGTGCGTGCATGCATATGCCATATCCAAGCTACACAACAATATAAACACTTTTCCTTCAAATAACGGTAAACTGATATTGAGATTGGTATAGGTAGTTGGGATGCCTTATTGTGATACCAAACAACACCCAAAACGCTGTAAAATGACACTACTGAGATAAAATTATAAAAGGCGACGTTTAAAATGGTGGATTTGGATGCCCCCTCCTCCCCCCCTGCCCACCCCCAGCCCCTTTTTTTTTTCTCCTTCAAATATTGGTATCTACGCTCACATGAGGACACTTGCTGACCGATGACCTGCCTGACCACTCGTCTGTCGGACCGACCAGAGATCTCATGTGCTGTGACTTTTGAGATGAACGGTCTATGGAATAAAATTGTCAGTGCGAAGAGGAACACCGCGCTATGTCATTGTGAGCAAACCAGGAAGGGAGACTACCCATGATTGGAACCACACCACGCTATGTCAATGTCAGCGGTCCAGGGAAGGGAGACAACCCATGATTGGAACCACACCACGCTATGTCAATGTGAGTGGTCCAGGGAAGGAAGACAACTCATGATTGCAACCACACCACGCTATGTCAATGTGAGCAAACCAGGAAGGGAGACTACCCATGATTGGAACCACACCGCGCTATGTCAATGTGAGTGGTCCAGGGAAGGGAGACGACCCGTGATTGGAACCACACCACCGCGCAATGTCAATGTCAGTGGTTCAGGGAAGGAAGACAACTCATGATTGGAACCACACAGCGCTATGTCCATGTGAGCGGTCCAGGGTAGGGAGACAACCTATGATTGGAACCACACCACGCTATGTCAGTGTGTGAGCGGTCCAGGAAGGGAGAGAACTCATGACTGAAACCACACCGTGCTATGTCAATGTGAGTGGTCCAGGGAAGGGAGACAACCCATGATTGGAACCATACCACGCTATGTCAATGTGAGTGGTCCAGGGAAGGGAGACAACCTGTGATTGGAACCACACCGCACTATGTCAATGTCAGCGGTCCAGGGAAGGGAGACAACCCGTGATTGGAACCACACCGCGCTATGTCAATGTCAGTGGTCCAGGGAAGGGAGACGACCCGTGATTGGAACCACACCGCGCTATGTCGATATGAGTGGTCCAGCAAAGGGAGACAACCCGTGATTGGAACCACACCACGCTATGTCAATGTAAGTGGTCAGGGAAGGGAGACAACCCATGATTGGAACCACACCATGCTATGTCAATGTGACTGGTCAGGGAAGGGAGACAACCCATGATTGGACCCACACCGCGCTATGACAATGTCAGTGGTCCATGAAGGGAGAGACAACCCATGATTAGAACACACCGCGCTATGTCAGTGTGAGTGGTCCAGGAAGGGAGACTACACATGCTTGGAACCACACCACGCTATGTCAATGTGAGTAGTCAGGGAAGGGAGACAACCCATGATTAGAACCACACCGCGCTATGTCAAAGTGAGTGGTCCAGGAAGGGAGACTACACATGATTGGAACCACACCACGCTATGTCAATGTGAGTGGTCAGGGAAGGGAGACAACCCGTGATTTGAGCCACACCGCGCTATGTCAGTGCGCGTGGTCAGGGAAGGTAGACAACCCATGATTGAAACCACACCATGCTATGTCAGTGTGAGTGGTTCAGGGAAGGGAGACAACCCGTGATTGGAACCACATCGCGCGCTATGCCAATGTGAGTGGTTCAGGGAAGGGAGACAACCCATGATTGGAACCATATCGCGCTATGTCAGTGTGAGTGGTCCAGGAAAGGGAGACAACCCATGTTTGGAACCACACCGCGCTATGTCAGTGTGAAAAGTCCAGGACGGGAGACAACCCATGATTGGAACCACACCACGCTATGTCAATGTGAGTGGTCCAGGGAAGGGAGACAACCCGTGATTGGAACCACACAACGCTATGTCAATGTGAGTGGTCCAGGGAAGGGAGACAACCCATGATTGCAACCACACCGCGCTATGTCAATGTGAGTGGTCCAGGGAAGGGAGACGACCCGTGATAGGAACCAGATCGCGCAATGTCAGTGTGAGTGGTCCGCAAAGGAAGACAACCTATGTTTGGAACCACACCGCGCTATGCCAATGTCAGTGGTCCAGGAAGGAAGACAACTCATGATTGGAACCACACCGCGTTATGTCAATGTTAGCGGTCCAGGGAAGGGAGACAACCCATGATTGGAACCACACCATGCTATGTCAATGTGAGTGGTTCAGGGAAGGGAGACAACCCATGATTGGAACCAGATCGCGCTATGTCAATGTGAGTGGTCCGGGAAGGGAGAGAACCCATGATTGGAACCACTCACAGTGCATCCTATTGGCTGCTGCAAAAGGTGTCCATGAGATGGAGGGAGAGGGAGGGAGGGGGAGGGTAGACAGAAAACACAGAGAGAGAGAGAGAGAGAGAGAGAGAGAGAGAGAGAGAGAGAGAGAGGAGGTGGAGGTAAAAGGGTGGGGAGGGGGGAAAGAGAAACAGGCAGCAGAGAGAGGTGGGGGAGGGAGGGAGGGAGGGAGGGAAAGAGCGACAAAGAGAGAGAGAGAGAGAGAGAGAGAGAGAGAGAGAGAGAGAGAGAGAGAGAGAGAGAGAAAGTGGGAAGAGAGAGAGAGAGAGAGAGAGAGAGAGAGAGAGAGAGAGAGACAGACAGACAGACAGACAGACAGACAGACAGACCGATCAGACCGACCGACCGACCGACCGACAGACAGACAGGAGTCTTGATTATAAGACAGCAAAAAGCTGGCGGTGGGGAAGATGGAGGAGGGGTAGGGGATTTTCGGGGGGGGGGGGGGGGGGGGGGGGGAGGGGGAAGGGGGATGAGATGAGGAAGGGGGGATGGGGGCGAAGAAATAGTTCAAACAGATGAGCAGTAATCATATTTAAGATGCTGTCACGACACTGAGCACGACACGTGCAACATATGGTATGCATAGTAATGGTTAAAACACGAAGAAAGATGGGAAATACGCACTCTGAAAACTTCAGGCCGACGATCTTTCTCTTACCTGGCACCTGCTCTGTGGAATGGTCTGCCTTCTTCTCTGCGTAGCATGAACTCTTTAAAGACTCTTAAAACCTCCCTAAAGACACATCTTTTCCCTCGGGCTGATTAACGATATTCACTTATCTCTGTGCGCCAATCTGCTTGTTTTGACGCGCGCTCGTGTGCCTGTCTGCTTGTATGTGTGTGTATGTGTGTGTGTGTGTGTGTGTGTGTGTGTGTGTGTGTGTGTGTGTGTGTGTGTGCGCGTGCGCGTGCTGTCTGTCTGTCTCTTCGTTCTTCCCTCTCTGCCGCTCCCTCCTCTCTCTCTCTCTCTCTCTCTCTCTCTCTCTCTCTCTCTTCTCTCTCTCTCTCTCTCTCTCTCGTGTGTGTGTGTGTGTGCGCGCGCGCGCGCGTGCTGTTTGTCTGTCTGTCTGTCTGTCTGTCTCTTTGTTCTTCCCTCTCTGCCGCTTCCCCCCCCCCCCCCCTCTCTCTCTCTCTCTCTGTGAGTGAGTAAGAGAGAGAGAGAGAGAGAGATAGAGAGAGAGAGAGAGACAGACAGACAGACAGACAGTCAGACAGATAGACAAACAGAGAGAGAGAGAGAGAGACAGAGAGACAGACAGACAGACAGTCAGACAGATAGACAAACAGAGAGAGAGAGAGAGAGAGAGAGAGAGACAGACAGACAGACAGACAGTCAGACAGATAGACAAACACAGAGAGAGAGAGAGAGAGAGAGAGAGAGAAGCGGGGAGAGGGAGAGGGAGAGAGGAGAGAGACAAGACATAATGAACACAAAGTATGATTGAACAAAATGTCAACATGACATATAAAATACGTACACAATAATGCATTGATATAATGCCCTATAAAAAAAAAAAAAAAAAAAAAAAAAAAAGCAGTGTATATAATGAATAGCCAGAGAGAGAGAGAGAGAGAGGAGAGAGAGAGAGAGAGAGAGAGAGAGAGAGAGAGAGAGAGGAAGAAGAGAATAGAGTGGAG
>JADBJO010006193.1:65000-70000 GCA_016801955.1 Conus betulinus
GGAAGACTATCACATCTTATTTCCCTCTATTGAAGAAATTTTAAAAGTACGGGCCGGATATTACGTCAACTGTGTCTTTAAATAAATATATTTTGGAAAGAGGCATATAATGCATATAGACACTATGACTACAAAATTTGATCGTAGAAATCCTGTTGAAGCACTTGCAGAGCTGGCGTTTTGTAATCAAAGACTACTTATGAGGAATATAATCACTGCGGGTAACAGATGTTTGATAACAAAATGTATACTGCATTGCACGCTTTTTTGACGAAAAAATTTTTTTCATGTGAACAGTCGAAACACAATTAGTAGCATGAATGTAAATTTTGTGAGTTTACGGATAAAGTGTTTCGGCCCTTAACTTCTGACGCTCTAGGGGGGGTGGGGCCACACCCGGTTCATGACTCCGGATGTCCCTCTGCTGCCCTTTTTTTTCCCATCGGGGACGAGCCATGATTGGGATTCGAACCCATGCCCTTTCTGGACATGCTCATTTTCCACTTAATGACTCGCGCACTAACCACTGAGCCACAGGGACACCTGATATTTGTAGGAAATTTAAGCCTTATGAAGTTCACTTTTGTTCCTCCTTGACCAGATCCAGCTTGAACACCTCTCTGCTGCTTCTGCCATTGCTTTCAGGGCTCTGGTTTTTTTCCCTCCCTGCAACTGAGAGCTGTTTCATGAGGCTGTATGCAGACGTTCCTACAAACCCCCTAGCTCCATTTCTGCTGTGAGGACTTTGACCTGATAGCCTTCTCTCCTCAGGCTGTTTGCCAGATCAGCATACTTTTCAGTCTTGTAGATTTGAGCTGCCTCCATTCTGTTCTCATATGGCACCGTGAGCTCGATCATGATCAGCTGCTTGGTTGACTGAGAGTGGACTACTATGTCTGGTCTCATGCCACTCTTGCTGATGATCTCTGGGTGACTCTTCCATTCTGGGAGGTCTGCAGTGCACTCCCAGTCATCTGCCCCGTCCAGCAGACTCTGCCTGCATGTTCCGAGTGGCACTGTTGTTCTTGGCCATGATTCGCTGCCTCCTGCCGTGAAGAATGTTGCCGGTGCTTTTGGAGTCCTGATTTCCCTTTTGTGGTGTTGGTACTAGCCCAGACTACTTGTACAATCTCTTTGAGCACTTGGTTGTGCCTCCATGTGTACCTTCCTTGAGCCAGGGCTACTTTACATGAGCTAAGGACATGCTCCACTGTTTTTGTTTTTCATGGCAGAGGGGGCATGAAGGATCGTCTTTTTCCCCCCCACTTCACCAGGTTTGCATTTTGCAGGCAGAAGGTCATATGCAGATCTGAGAATGAAGCTGATCCTGAGAGGGGCCATGTGCCAAATGTCATTCCAAGTGAGACTTCTTTGGAGTGCATTCTCCCACGTTGTCCATTGCCCTTGCTGGCTCTGCTGGACTGCTTTTTGGAGTCTTTTTTGGTCTTCTTCTTTTCTCATCTCCTGAATCATCATGTCTCTTTTGGCTTTTCCTTTGGCCTTTGACCACCATTCAGTTTTGGTCACCCCCAGTCCTGTGTGTGTTGGTCTGTGTGTGTCCTGTTATTCTCTGATCTTTGAGACTTTCTTGCAGAATCCATCGCCTCTTGAACTTTCCATTTTCTGCCTGTCTTCAGCTGGGGCTTGATTGCTTCTACCACCTTGTCTCCTGAGTCCTCCAGCATGCTTTGAAGTCTGATCTTCCCTGCTTGTATTCCTCCAGGATGGATTTCAGTGGTAGTTTCAGCTTTGCTTGCTTGGCAGACACAGTAGTACAGCGCTATGTCAGTCAGACAGGGGGGGGACACCAAGCCATTTCCTTGTGAAACTTGTTGATTTTGGATTCCATTGCCTCCACTGCTGTGTGCAGATGTCGTATATCATCAGAGGCCATAGGAGCTTTGGTATCAGCATGAACTGCAGACACCAGACCTTGTATTTGCCAGGGAGCCCACACTGGTCAATGGTCTCCAAGCCTTCTTCCGACATCTGTTTGGTTTCTTTTGCTCTTTGTGTGTCTTTCAGCGTATCATCATACCATCTTCCAAGGCTCTTGACTGGCTCTTCTGAAACTGTTGGAATGGCCTGGTTGGCAACACTGAAGACACAGATTCGGCCACTTTTCCTTTCCTCAGTCAGTGAGAGAGACTCCGTGATTTCTTTGGCTTGAACTTCATTCTGGATGAGGCAAACTATGTCATCCAGCCTCTCCAGCACATGACGTGTCTCGTCTTCTCTGGATGAAATCACTGTAGTGTCATCCATGAAGGCCTTGAGAGGGGCATCTTGTATCCATCGCCAAGGTCTGTTTGTCTTGCGTTGCTTGTTGCTGCTTTCAAGATGACTTCCATTGCCAACACGAACAGTATGGGGAAATTGCACAGCCCATTGCAATGCCCACTTTCCAAGTTGATCCAATCTGTTGTGTACTCCTTGGTAGAGAACCGCATTGAGAAGCCATTGAAGTACTTCTTGAGCATGTCGCGGATGTTCTTTGGCACATGGTACATCTCAAGAGCCAACTGTATCATCTCATGGGGTACAGATCCATATGCGTTTGCCAGATCAAGCCACACTACGTCCAGGTCTCTCTTTTCTGTTTTTGCTCTTTGGATTGCGTCCCAGATCATTGTGGCGTGTTCTACACAGCCAGCCACGCTGGGATGCCACCTTTCTGGACTGACACATCCAAGTACTTGTTTTCCATGAGGTACTTGGTCAGCCTTGCTGCCATGACAGAGAAGAAGATTTTCCCTTCGACGTTCAGTAGTGATATTGGCCTGAACTGGCTGATGTCACACTTGAGTTTTGCTCTTTGGGGATGTACACACCATCTGCCGTCATCCACTGGCCGCTGATCTTTCTGGTTTCTCCAAGCTGATCGCAGCAGCCTGTGGAGCCACTCCAGCACCTTGGGACATTTCTTGTACAGCTGGTAAGGTATTCCGTTTGGCCCTGGTGATGATTTGGCTCTGGCTTTGTCGACCACCTTCTTGATTTCCGCCAACGTTGGAGGCTTGTCATTGAACTGTTCCTCAGGGTTGGTTGGCCACACCAGACCTTGAATGTCGAGTGGTGCTTTGCTCTGTGAGTCAGAGTATGTTTTCCTCAGATGCTGCTCAAGAACTCTTTGTCCACACTTAGGGTCCCAGATTTTGGCTGCTCAAACAGAGTTCTGGCAAACTGGAAGGGGTCTCTGAAGAAGCGCTCTTGTGTCTTCTTCTTTTTGCTCTTCCTCTTCCTCGCAGATTCCGCTTTGCTGAGGGCACTGTGTTTTGCTTTCAGGTCTTCCCAGAGTTTTTCCAAGCCTTGTTTTTCAGCTGGCAGTGCGGTCTTCATTTGCTTCTTGAGGTTTTTCTTTTGGACCCTGATCTTGTCCATCTCTTCTTGGCGTCTGGATTTCTTTGGAGGGTGTTTTCTCTTTAGGTAGTTTTGCTCCCATAGGCGTCTCTACATGTGGCATACACAATGTCCCCATATGTGGCTAGTTTGTGTTCCAGGGTGCTTTTCCCTATCAGTGCATCGAGTCTTTGGACGATTTTTGCATCCAGTTTCTCCCAATCTTTAGTCTCGTTTGCTCGTGGCAGGTTGGGCGCCTGGCATCGAGGGCCTGTGCAAATTCCTCATCCGAACCAACAGCGTGGATGTCCTTGGCACTGTGGTTTAAATCCTGGCCTTGGTCTTCCGACGTCTTATCTGCTGATGCAGTGCGCTGCTGCTCATTCAGATGAGTCTTCACATCCCATCTTTGTTCTGTGGATCTTCATGCCACGGGTGGTAGCGAAACGCTTTCCACAGACACATGGATATTCCATTTGGTCCATGTTCATGGTCCGTTTGGGATTTCCAGTCGTGATTGGTTGAGCACCGATGGATTCATCATTCTCTCCCCCAACGTTTTTGGTAGACACTGATAGATGGAGTGAATGAAAGTTTCTTAATGTAGTGAAATTGCACTTGAATGAATCATTGTAGTTATAACTGGATATGACAATATTATACACATTGATCTCATTTTTATTTCACAATTTTGCTTCGAAAAAGTATTCACATCAGTGCAGTGTTAACAGAAGTATACCCTGTTTGCACGTCTCTTCAATAAGTTGACGCATCTATATAAGATTACGAGTACATTACCCGCAAAAAAAAGTGATGTAAGATGATTTTGTAATTAAAAGGCTTCAAAAGAAGAAGAAAGAAGAAGAAGAAGAAGAAGAAGAAGAAGAAGAAGAAGAAGAAGAAGAAAAAGTAAGTTAGAAGTAAACGTAAGTTAGAAGTAGACGAATGTTAAGGTCACAGTTTTGTCCAAGAATACATCATACAACATGTCACAATGAAGACCTAACTGAAGGTGCCTGTAGTCTTTGTACATTGTTTCATGTAACCTTTCACAAATGTGATGTTTTAAGTTTTGCGCGACCCACATTTCAGCTGACAACAATCAATGATTACTAAAGTTGATATTGCTGTATCGCTGTCTCTATGTTTGTCTCTCTTTCTGTTTTTTTTCTGTCTGTGAGTCTGTATGTCTCTGTGTCTGTCTGTCTGTCTGTCTGTCTGTCTGTCTGTCTGTCTCTCTCTCTCTCTCTCTCTCTCTCTCTCTCTCTCTCTCTCTCTCTCTCTCTCTCTCTGTTCTTAAACAAACACCTCTTCCCGTCTGTTTTCTTTTAACTTTTTTTCACGACCCCTCTGATATATTTTGTTATCCCTCTTCCCATTATCTGTGTTTTCGCTTGTTTTCCTTCATTGTCAATGACCTATTAGCATTACCAGTATCAACACGTGAGCTTCTGGGTTTTGTTGTTGTTGTTGTTGTTGTCTTTTTTTTCTTTGAGTGTGTGTATGTGTGCGTGCGTGTGTGTGTGTGTGTGTGTGTGTGTGTGTGTGTGTGTGTGTGTGTGTGTGTGTGTGTGTGTGTGTGTGTATGTGTGTGTGTGTGTGTGTGTGTGTGTGTGGGTATGGGTGTATGTGTGTGGGTGTGCGCGCGTGTGTATGTGTGT
>JADBJO010006193.1:75000-77500 GCA_016801955.1 Conus betulinus
GTGTGTGTGTGTGTGTGTGTGTGTGTGTGTGTGTGTGTGTGTGTGTGTGTGTGTGTGCCTGCATGCATGTGTACACGCATATGCTTGTATGTGTGTATGTGTCTGTTGTTTGCATTGATACAATATCAATGATTCATTTGACAAGACACTGGGTGTAAAACTCTCTCTCTCTCTCTCTCTCTCTCTCTCTCTCTCCTCTCTCTCTCTCTCTCTCTCTCTCTCCCTCTCTCTCTCTCTCTCTCTCTCTCTCTCTCTCTTTCTCTCTCTTCACTGTGTTCCCTCGACTATGTATCTTTATCTGCCCTTAGAAATTTTCCTTCACACTTGCATAACATGCAGTTAATTAGTGTTACATTTGTAAATATGTAAATATTTCAGCGATTAATCTATATTTTTCACTGACATTTACATTGTTCCAAATCATATTCTGCACTGTCCCACACCTGGATCTCTGCACGTAATCACTAGAAGTGAGGTGAGAAGGAGAATGAATGGATTTTGTTGGTTCACAGCTTTTGTCCACAGCGGTTTATTTTCAGATACTAGGACTCGAATGTCCCCCTGTTAAAACACACTCTCTACAATGTCATTTTCTCTCCTGCACTGACATAATCTTGAACAAGTGTGCTCCCTTCAAGCCTCCTGTTTTTCAAAGAGGATTTGACCGGAAATTGCGTTCCCTGCTCCACCACTGAAGCTTCATGGGTAAATCAGGTTATTTATAAAGGCCTGGGTGGCCGGCCGTGCACGTGCTGGAAATGACGTCAGACGTTTCATGGTCACACGCCGGCGCCAGAGGAAATATTGCAGGGATCAGGGCTGTGTTGACATTGTCATGGCCTGGAGTGTTCATCCTCCAGAGGGTCATTCGCCCTAAGTCATCAACGTCTATTGATTTTCAATGAGAGGGGCAGGGGGTGAGGGGGGGGGGGGGGGGATGGGGGGGTAGAAGGAGAGAAGGCGACTGAGGGTCACTGGAGAGAGAGACAGAGAGGTTGGGGGGAGAGGCAGACAGACAGAGATACATACAGAGAGAGAGACACAAAGAGACAGACAGACAGACAGACAGACAGACAGATGGGGAAAGGGTGGCAGGGAATAGTTACTAAAATTGATGAGAGAGAGACAGACAGACAGACAGACAGACAGACAGACAGACAGAGGCAGAGACAGAGGGACAGAGAAACAGTTTATTCATGAAGATTAGAACCTCGCTGAGTAATTGCTACTTTGAACGTAATATTTCAACTCCCTCCTCATGTGTAGTGAGATCTGATTATCAATGAAGACATATTACACCAGCACAAGTGCAGTACGTACATCCCGTTATTCACAGTTAACATATGATGTTGTTAAGCCATATGTGTGACACTTGGAGCATGCATCATGTTGTTGTTGTTGTGTTGTTGTTGTTGTTGCTGTTGTTGTTGAGTTAATGCCATAAAAAAAAGACACAGAGTTGTAAGGAGATTAAATTTGAACATAGAATGTTTCCTCTCAACACAGAAAATGATGTGAAGAAATACTAAATCTGTGAATGTAAGATCCCAGCATCTATTTCTATTGCAAAAAAAGGGCTGGTACCCTAATCAGTGAAACATCTGTATCAGAGTTGAAACTTCCCATGCCCTCTGTGTGTCTCTCTGTGTGTGTGTGTGTGTGTGTGTGTGTGTGTGTGTGTGTGTGTGTGTGTGTGTGTGTGTGTGTGTGTGTGTGTGTGTGTGTGTGTGTGTGGTGTGTGTGTGTGTGTGTGTGTGTGGTGTGTGTGTGTGTGTGTTCATGTGTATGTGTGTAAAGTGTGTGTTGTGTATGTGTGTTTATATGCGTGCACACGCGCGAATGCGCGCGTTCTGCAAATTACCTATATCAGTTTGCCTGTGGATATGTTACCTCAGCATGCGTTTTAGAAGCAATTAATGACTGTTCATGGCTTTGCTACTGTCAACAACTTTGATCCCAAACAAGATCTCTTAGTCAAGCAATAACTGCCTATATTTGCACGTAATACGAATTATTAGTCAGGCAACATTAAAAACGATATGATATAAGAATTTTTAATCAGTTTCACAATAGTTCGGGTTGCTGGACCTCGCTGATGGAGTGCACTTTTTACAAAGACAGTTTCTCTTTCTGTACGGACATGCTCCATGACGTATGAACAAACGCTCCCTGCACGCCCTGCCATAGTCATGGAAGATTTGACCGGAAATTGCGTCCCCTGCTCCACCACTGAAGCTTCATGGGTAAATCAGGTCATTTATAGCTTTAGGCCTGGGTGGCCGGCCGTGCACATGGTGTAAATGACGTCAGACGTTTCATGGTCACACGCTGCGCGCCAGAGGAAATATTGCAGGGATCAGGGCTGTGTTGACATTGTCATCGCCAGGAGTGTTCATCCTCCAGAGGGTCATTCGCCCTAAGTCATCGACGTCTACCGCTTTCAGCAAGAGGGGCAGGGATGGAGGGTGAGGATGGAGGTGGAAAAATGGAGCAAGTAAGT
>JADBJO010006193.1:85000-87500 GCA_016801955.1 Conus betulinus
ACTTATACATGGTTCCATTTATTCCACTAGTTTTCAGTTTATGCAAAAGTCGTTCATGCCATACTTGTTCGTATGCTTTCCTTATGTTAAAGAACGTTGCCAGATGTTTTTTTTTTGGTTTTTTTTTTTTTTTTTTTGTTTTTTTTTCTTGCAAAACTGTTGTTCACCATGAAGAGAGAAAACACTAAATGTCCACCTGAGAAGGTCCATCAGTAACAGAACGTACAGACTGGCACGGTGCGCCAGAGTTGTGGTTACCTGTTGGAGAAAAAAAAAAGGCGGGAAAAATTAAAAAGAGGAGGATGGAGGGTCCACCTTAAAAACAGAGGGGGGAGGGGAGATGAAAGTTTTTTTTTTTTTTTTTCATGTGGAAAAAGAGAAGGTTGGATGGTAAGAAAACGGAAGGAGGGAGGGAGGGAGGGATTGGGAGGGAGGGAGGGAGAGAGAGAGAGAGGGGGGGGGGGAGACAGACAGACAGACCAATCAACGGACAGGTAGAAGGAGACAGAGAGACAGAGAGAGAGAGAGGAGCGAGACAGACATGCAGACGCTAACACTCAACGGACAGCGCGGGCGCGCGCGCGCGCGCGAGAGCGCGCACACACACACACACACACACACACACACGCGCGCGCGCGCGCGCGCGCGCGCGCGCGCGCACACACACACACACACGCACGCACGCACACACACACACGCAAACACACTCACATGCACCACACACACACACACACACACACACACACACACACACACACACACACACACACACACACACACACACAGAGAGAGAGAGAGAGAGAGAGAGTAGCATGTCCGTGTTCCCGTCCCGATTCATCCAGTTACAGCAGACACCCCGACAACAACCACTCCAACAGACACCCTGACAACCACTCCAACAGACACCCCGACAACCACTCCAACAGACACCCTGACAACCACTCCAACAGACACCCCGACAACCACTCCAACAGACACCCTGACAACCACTCCAACAGACACCCCGACAACCACTCCAACAGACACCCTGACAACCACTCCAACAGACACCGAGACAACCACTCCAACAGACACCCTGACAACCACTCCAACAGACACTGACAAACACTCCAACAGACACCCTGACAACCACTCCAACAGACACCCTGACAACCACTCCAACAGACACCCTGACAACCACTCCAACAGACACCCTGACAACCACTCCAACAGACACCCTGACAACCACTCCAACAGACACCCTGACAACCACTCCAACAGACACCCTGACAACCACTCCAACAGACACCCTGACAACCCCTCCAACAGACACCCTGACAACCACTCCAACAGACACCGAGACAACCACTCCAACAGACACCGAGACAACCACTCCAACAGACACCCTGACAACCACTCCAACAGACACCCTGACAACCACCCAACAGACACCGAGACAACCACCCCCAACAGACACCGAGACAACCACCCCAACAGACACCGAGACAACCACCCCAACAGACACCGAGACAAACCACCCCAACAGATCCTGCTGTAGGCTGTGTCCAGTGCAGGACACATTGAGGGCCACCGGCAGCTTTCCTGCACGTTCACACCACCTCCAACAGACACCCGACAACCACCCCAACACACCCTGACAACCACTCCAACAGGCCCCTGCCAACCACACAACACACACGGCACTGTTCCCGGGCACCGTACGAATTCCAGACCACACACCCCCGACAACAAACCCCCAACGACCCTGCTGTAGGCTGTGTGTAGTGCAGTGAACATTGAGGGTGCTTTCCTGTGTTCCACAGACCCGCCAGGTGTGTGCACTGTTCCCGGGGACCGTACGAATTCCACAACAGACCCGACAATTTTCTTTTTTTTTTTTTTAGGCATGACGCATGATGGAACACTCACCACAAAACGCAACTTAATCAGCCCTTTGCATTGTACAGTCGGCCGCTCGACTTACTGCATAATATTGATTATTATTAAGATTCGGGTGCCTCTATTTTGCTTTTTTTTTTTTTTTCTTTTTTTTTTTTTTTTTACAGTCTTGAATATTGAACCTCACAGGTTCAATCCATCCCAAATGAAATGTTTGTTATGTTAAGAAACTGAAGCGGGTATATCCTGTTCTCGTCTGCTGTGACATTGTCAAGCGATTTACACAGCTGTGCGCATAGCAGCAGCGCCCTTCTTTCACTCATCATGACAGATGCAAGGAACATAACTCTGCCTCACTAGCGGACGTCGTAGATTGGAGTTCACACGCGAGACACCGTGGAAAGCATTTTCTTACGAAAGCGTGTCTGATAGGACACACACAAAAACACCACGCTAGAGTTTATTTCGCAACGAAATGTTATTTAACTGGTGTGACGGACCTTAGCACACACCAAACACCACGCTATGGTAAATTTAGCAACGGGAGGTTATTTAACCGTTTGTGAGGGTGGGGGTGGGGGGGACGGGGATAGGTGATGTCTGGTAAATCCTAGTCTCTGGG
>JADBJO010006193.1:92500-107500 GCA_016801955.1 Conus betulinus
CTCCCCTACAAGCGATCCTGTCAGCCTGTTTATTCCCAGCAACCCCACAGTGTGACGGAATCCAGCTGGCAAAAATCAATGGTTGCACCTCTTAGGATCAGAACAGGTATAAGAATGTCCAGTTCAGTGATAATATCAGCCCGGTTGTTTGGTACGGCTGAATCCATGGCTTGAATCACAGATTTGGAGTCAACACAAAGAGGTAGCATATAAAAATTAAGTTGATATATCAACAATACAGCTGATAGCCACTAATATTGCTTTTAGCTCGACATTGAAAATAGACAAGCCTCTACCCAAATGAAAACATTTCTCCACCTTCAGAAAAGGGATATCAAAGCCAGAAGCTGAATTTTCATCTAATAGAGATACATCTGTAAAAATCTTCGAATGATGAGGAAAATTATCGGCAATGTGTGACTTGGTCAAAGTGGCTACAATGTTGTGTTGATATTCTTTTGCATATCAGTACATAATCAACGTTTGCTCTTTTGAGTTCTCAGATTGGCACAGAGCACGATGGGAAACGCTTAGCAACATTTTTATAAACGAGATTTGCTGCTTTAAATTAAACATTGTTGATGAATGTGTAAGAGTAGTCTGATTTGATCTTATAGGTCTAGCGCGTTTGGGAAAATGGAATCAGACTGCATACTAGGCACGTTTTTATTTGAATTATTAACTGTTGAACTTCTTACAACATGTTTGGCACAAGCAAGTTTCCGGTGGTTATCAAGGGGAAAAAAAACACCATAATCATAGTTTGTCCCTAAAACGGATGCGTGTAGCGGAACCCCAAGAGCTATTCTGAATGTGTTGCAATCTATGGATTGCATTTTCTTCATAAGTATTTAGGAGCACTGAAAAATATTTCTTGCGCATACGACAACTTAGGTCTGACTAAGGAGGTAGCTAAATGAATTACAGTTTGACTATCTTGACCCCCACTCTATTTGCTGACAACTTTTAATAGGTTAAGAGACTTTCTCGCTTGGAGTTATACTATACTCTACATGCTTATTCCATGATAATTTTGAGGTGATACATACAATTGAAAATTTTTTCTCAGTCATGAAATTAAGCGCAATGTCATTTAATTTGAAGGTGGGAAGATTACAAAAACTACTACCTGCATCAAATAACATAATGTACGACTTTTCAACCGACAAACATAAACCATTCTAAAACATGAAGTTAGTGATACTATCTAAATCACTTTGACACAATCTCTTGATGTAGTTTACCGCTCTTACCAGTGTTTTCTTTTTGAGAGCACCATTCAACAACATACAAATATCGTCAGCAAATTGAATTTAACTGCAATTTTTAGATATATGTTTCGGGAGATCATGAGTTAGAATATTGAAAAGGGGAGGAGCAATTACAGAACCTTGAGGGATTCCCATTTCCAGTTATCTTTTGCTGGAATATGTCTTTCCTATTTTTTATTTGTATGGTTCTGTTGGCAAGGAAAGCTTTAAAATGATCATACATGTGCCCAGAGAAACCAACAGTTTTTAATTTATATAACAGTCACTCATACCAAACTTGATCATACGCCTTTTGGACATCAAAAAATGTTGCCAGTAAATTTTGTGTCCGAGCAAACTGCAGTTTTACCTGAGTTGTCAGGTTTACTTGAAGATCAATGGTTGATCTACCTTTCCTGAATCCACCCTGGGCAACAGGGATAATTGCATAATTCCCACAATTATACATCAAGCTATTCAAAATAATTCTTTCCATTAACGTACGTGTGTGCAACCTGAGAGAAATAGGTCTATAACTGTATATGTCAGAAACTGGACTCGCCGTGTTTCAGTACTGGTACAACTATAGAATCTCTCCACACAGAAGGAATATTTCCTTCATGAAAGCATCTATTAAATACATTATGAAGAATTAGAACAAAACTTTCCGGCAAATGGTTTAAGCATTTCATTGGAAATCGTATCCAGACCGACTGACGTTTTTATTTGTTTTGTTTTGTGTGTTAGGCAGAGAATAAATTGACAATTTTAGTGTCTGCAATGTGATTTCAGCGTTTAGATAATGATCATTGTCTAAGCTACGCTGGACTGGACATGTCATCAGAATGGACGACAGCCACATCCCCAGACAGCCGATGTCTGGTGAGCTCACGGAAGGCTCACGCAGACAGGGAAGGCCCACACTGAGATACAAAGACACCCTTAAGAGCAGTCTCAGATGATGCAGCATCCAGCCTCGCGAGCTCGAAACCCTTGCTGCTGACAGATCATCTTGGAGGTCCCTCACTTCAAAACAACAGCTGCCTTCGAAGAGAACAGAAGACTGCGTCTCGCTGCTGCAAGGGACAGACGACACAGGGCCTCGTCCTCCTCAGTCCCAAACTCAGACTATCGATGTGACATCTGCGGGCACCTGTGTGCTTCCAGCTTCGGGCTGCAGAGTCACACGCGCTGTCATCGTCATCGCTGAGTATACAGACCATCGTCTTCGTCGGCTCCCGACGGACTGCTACCATTGTTTTGCTGTGGGTGACAATAGATAGCACTGTTACCTTTCTTTTCTCTTAGTGTTCTACGTTTGTCTGACAGGCTGCTGATGGAGCTGATTTTGGAGAATGCATTTGCAAAAGATTCAGCTTTTTGATTCGATGTTGGAAACCTTTAACTCTCCAATATTTTCGGATAAGACGGTAAATTACCCCATGTTTCATTTCAGAGATCTTTTTCCAGACTGTTTAATATCTTTATAATTGTGGACTTCACTTACACCAAAAGATGACCAGTAATCACTTCTAGCTTTTTCTATAATCCTGGTACTTTCATTTTTTTTTTTGCTTGTTTCGCTGGTATTATGTGTTCACTTTTCTTCTTCTTTTTTTTTTAACTTTTGGCGTGGATTTTGAATTTTTGTTTCTTTTTCTCAACAGCTTGTTAACAGGATTCTGTCCACCAAACGTCACCGTATGTTTTGAGGATTCCACTTGGCTGAAGTCGGGGAGAGCTTCATTTGCAGCATGCAAAACTGATTTGACCAAATTATTATACATTATGTCAATATCTGGGTTGCCGAGAATACGGATGTCAAACAACACCAAAACTGATTTAAATGTGTCCCTAACTGCTCTTTTGTAATTAAACTCTATCTTTTGCATTATCTCCTATGACAGCAACCCTCTCAAAGAAAATTATGATCGGAGAGTGATCACTCCCTTAAGTGTTATCGGAAACCTGCCACGCACAGCTTGGGACTATGGCTGGGGAGGTTAAAGGTGAGTCAAGTGCCGATGATCTCTGACTGGGAACATCGAGTTACGTGTCACACTTCCATCCTTCATCAGGTGAAAAGCCGAGTCCGAAATGTTCTCATCCAAACTACTGGAGCTGACTTTTGTGCAGCCACTGTCCTAAAAAGGACCGTGCTCGTTGAAGTCACCTGCAACGAGCCACTTTTCATTTTGTGAACCCAAGGTACGCATCCAGCCAGTATTACTGTCATCAACACCTTTCGGTAGATAAACAGACGTTATGTTTAATACTAACGACTTATCAAGCTCGACACAGCCTGCACAGAAGTGTATGTTTGGCGCCGTAGATGGAGTAGGAGTTGATACATGATGGTAAGATCATTTTTCGTTTATGTAAATGGCAGCAGATACTTTTTTCTGCACTGTAGCTTTCTTGAGACACCGGTGGGTAAAAAAAAAAAAGCTAGTCATGGAAGAAAAATTTTACACACATTTAGTGATTGAAGAATGAGAACCATGTAGGAATTCTTTTCAAGATCTTCTCCAGGCGATATGATTTTAGAAGAAACAGAACAGCAGTTCCATTGCAAAATATCAATCTTACAATTTTTTGCCACTTCTAATGAACAAAATGAAAACAAAAATGGAAAAAAGAAAGAAAAAATAAATAATAAATCTCATCAGACTGACAATGAAACTCTAATGATTTAAACCACCCACAGGATGGGTAAAACACACGCGCGCGCGCGCGCGCGCGCGCACTCACACACACACACACACACACACACACACACACACACACACACACACACACACGCACGCACGCACGCACGCACGCACGCACACACACACACACACACACACACACACACACACACACACACACACACACACACACCACACACACACATACTATAAATTTCAGTCTTAAAACACATCCATATACATGGAAAAAAAAAAAGAATTAAACTAGACGTGCTAGAAAAAGCATATCAAGACATGGCGAGTCAGCGATAAGCCATACAGCCTTCAGCTGACAGAGGACAGTCATGGACAGAAGTCAGGTAAGATAATGTCGCTTATAGCCCAGCCGACCGCAAAGGGCAACATCAGGGCTGTGGACAGAAGTCAAAGGAGGTGTCACGTCTTGGGTATCGAAATGGTGGAATGTCGAAGCGCGGGAACTGCGGGAACTGTTGCCACGGTCGGTATCGGACAACTCAACTCTGTTGAAAGGTTTTGATACAGGAATTCGCCGATCTTGTCGTCGTTATTTGTGTTTGTGTTTGTCGGTCGACACGACGAAAGACCATCTAATCATCCTGGGATCGGTGGTGAGTGCGTTGATGGCTGGTCATGGCGATTTGCGTCCGTAAAGACCTGTCACAGTACGCACAGGGGATAGTGGCAGCAGCTGGAGATCTGTTGACACTGGTCTTCCTGATCATCCTGCGCTGCTCAGCTGCAGCAAGTCTGTTGCTTTCACAGGTCTCTGCACCTTTGCGGACAACTGATCGCCACCCATCTCTGTCCTGGGCAGTCTGCTCCCATGTTGTGTGGCTGATGTTGAAGGTCTTCAGGGAGATATAGTGTGGCACATACAGTGAAGGTGGCGGCCAAAACTACCGGCAAGAACACTCAAGCCTCTTTAAGAGGGGTGTATACTGTCTCACATGTACTGTGACTTTGTACTCATGTTTTCATGGGAAACGAAAGTTAAATTTTGTTCACTCAACACACGAGCCATGTTTTCAGCATTGAATATTTCCCGTTTGATGTTGAGTTCTGGACAACTAACTGGGGCAACTCTGCTAATAATAACTTGTGTACTCGGGCATTTCTTTTTCAGATTATGAACGAGTTGAATCATGCTCCTGGAAGTACTCCTGGCATTTACTGATTCCTTTAGATCGTTCACGCCCACGAGTAAAACAATAGCATTAGTGTTGTAATCTGTGTCAGCAGAGAGAACACCCCCAACAGTCCCCCAATCGCACTGGCTTTTTTTTTTTTTTTTTTTTTTTTTTTTTTTTTTTTTTTAAGATCTAACATGAAGACAATAACCAAGACCTAATCTTTCTTCTGAGATTCCATTGAAGATAGAATCATGGAGTATATGGGCTTTGGGCAAGTCTCAACAGCTGATACGGAGTTTGCCTGGTTTGTGTACATCAGATGATGCTCTAACAGCTGTTAGAAAGGAACACTTTTACATTCTCTAGGGTGTGTGTGTGTGTGTGCGCGCGCGCGCGCGTGTGTGTGTGTGTGTGCGCAGAAACAGTTTCGTTTACTTTTTCTTTTGCCATTCTAACATTCTTCTCAAGCGCCTGAGTGCCTGTCCTATGATGTAAAACATTTTTCCTTCACGTGTTACGTCACTGCTTTTCACGTCAGAATGGTTGCCTAAGATCTACCGTTGGCTTGATGCCAGTCGGTTGTTTTTGCCGCATCGGAGTAAGAAAGCCCTACCGTGTTATTTTCAAGGCCTTAAGATTTCTGTTGGGCGGTGCTTTCAAAGGAATGTTGACCTGTTTTTGTTTTGTCGGGTGGAGTTCTCCATATTTTTGTTCATCCTTGAAACTGTAACTAAAGGTTCAGAATTTTTTTGTCAACATGATGGTATGCAAGTCGCGCGCGTTTGCTTGTGTGTGTGTGTGTGTGTGTGTGTGTGTGTGTGTGTGCGCGCGCCCGCGCGCGCGCGCGCGCGCGCGTGTGTGTGTGTGTGTGTGTACAGAAAGAAAGAGAGACAAACACTATATGCATATATACAGATAATTGGAGGAATACTCTTACACGCATACGTGTTTATTTGTGTATGCGTGCATGAAGAAATGTATGCGTATGGTATATACACACCTATTATTCATCTATAACCATATGCATATCCATAGATAGATACGCAACACATGCACTCTCACGTGCGCGCGCGCGCACACACACACAACACACACACACACACACACACACACACACACACACACACACACACACACACACACACACACAAATGTGCACGTATGTGAACGTGTATGCATTACGTATGTTTTTCATATACTTGATGCTTACATATGTATACATACACATATACACGCAGACATACATACAACTCTCTCTCTCTCTCTCTCTCTCTCTCTCTCTCTCTCTCTCTCTCTCTCTCTCTCTCTCTCTCTCTCTCTCCTGTGGTGTGTGTGTATGTGTGTGTGCGTGTGTGCACGCGCGTACGCGCGTGCATTTGTAAGTGCACTCATTCGTGTGTCCACCCTTATGTGTGTGCGTGTGTGTGTGTGTGTGTGTGTCTGTGTCTGTGTCTGTCTGTCTGTCTGCCTGCCTGTCTGTGCGCGCGCCCGCCTGCGAACTGTATGTGTGTTTCGCCCCGTGGCATTTACAGCGAAATCATCAGCTGACCGGCCTCTTCAAAGACAGAGCGCATGGTGTGAAGCCTCCTTCACAATCAGCTGCAGGATTTCCATCCTGTGCGCCTGCTGACGGAGGAGGTTCTAAAGAGGCTATTGGATGTGATTGCAGGACTTGCCACAGCCGTGACGCGCGTTCTGAGAGGGGTCCACGAGCAGTTTACAGCAGTTGGTCTGGCATCGCAGCATACGAAGCCAATGCCTGCCGCCAGCGATTTGTTGAAGCCCCATGCGGGCATTTACTGGGACTGGAGGTAGCAAAGTACCGTTGAAGGAAGGTTTAAAGCCAGCTCTGTATGTACCAGTGGAGAGTTTGTTCATCTGATGAGCAGCGGATATCTGGATTTGAGAAATACAGATGGCTTTCTGAATTTTTAAAGAGAAATCATGATTATTTCGCCATTCATCATCGATTTTGCGCCAAGTTTGAGAAAAGAAGTGATTGCTCGTTCTTCGTTCTCATTGTCCTGAGTGTTGTTTATCTTGCCTGAGGACCAGAGAGGTCGACATCTTGCCTGAGGACCAGAGAGGTCGACATCTTGCCTGAGGACCAGAGAGGTCCACATCTTGCCTGAGGACCAGAGAGGTCGACATCTTGCCTGAGGACCAGAGAGGTACACATCTTGCCTGAGGACCAGAGAGGTCGACACGTGTCGTGTTTTGCCTTGTAATTTGCTTGTCCCTTCTGTCGGGCGGAATAATTATAAATTCTGTTTCTAATATTTCAGGTTTCGCCTGCATTCACCTCCCTTTCAAACTGTATGGCTTATGGTGTAAGGGGTCTGTGGTGTCTTGATCATTCGATCTAGAAAGCCTTTGGTCATTGTTCCAAGGTTTCAGACTTTCACCCCACACACAAAACGAAACGCTAACAGAAAGATAGGAGTTCATGCTGCATTTCTTTCAGCAACGAAACAAGCATTAACGCAATGAGACTGTTGTCAGAAGAAAAAATAAAATTATAGATTTTCAACTGCCATTACTCGGCTTTATTTTCACACGGATGGTAAAGAGGGTTTTCAAAACAGGCGAAGTGGCAAGTGTAAAAGGGAGTTGAGTGTCACCTCATGCTGGTGCTAAAATGGCTGGGATGCCTAACTGCGGGTGTCGAAAGAGTTAAAAAAAAGTCGCGATGTCTAGGTGATGAATGTATGGAATCTGTCAATGAGTTTTTGACTCATCTGGAATGACAGAAACTTCACAATCAGTTCCAAGATCAGACTATTGCGCTCCCTGGTCATTGCCATAATTCTCTATGCCAGCGAGACATGGACTCTTGACAACCGAACTTGAGAGAAGGATTCAGGCATTAGAGATGAGGTGCTTCCAAAAGATCCTTGGCATCTCAGACACAGGCCACATTACCAACATGGGGATGCCCAAACCAGAGTAAGGCAAGCCACTGGACCATACGAAGACCTGTTGTCCACAGTGAAAAGAAATAAAAATGAGATGGTATGGTCATGTATCAAGATCAACAGGAATTGCCAAAACCATTCCATATGGGACAGTGCGAGGGAGCAGCAGGAGAGGAAGACAGAGAAAGAGATGGGAGGACACCATCAGTGCATGGACTGGCCTCACCCTAAGCAAACCGGGATGAATGGAGGAAGCTGGTTGCGAGTCTTGGCGGCGCCCCAACGGTCTTCAAGACACCAAGATAGATGAAGTTTGTAATAAGATGGATGTATGAAATGTGTTTTATCTGATGTATGGATGCATGAAATCTGTAATGAATGGTTTATGAGTGTTAATGGAAATTTTGGATTGTATCTCTTGGTCTTACATACATGGACAAGACTTATACATGCGTGAATATGATGTCTCTCTCTCTCTCTCTCTCTCTCTCTCTCTCTCTCTCTCTCTCTCTCTCTCTCTCTCTCTCTCTCTCTCTACCTCTCTCACACACACACACACACACACACACACACACACACACACACACACACACACACACACACACACCTCCTGCTTGCATGCTCTCTGAAACTCCTCACGGAACTCACTGTTGATTTCTGTATCAAATTCAAAATATGCTTCAACAACCCTAAGATTTTTTAAAGAGACTTAAGATCATAAAAAAATTCTGTTAAATGCATGAGATGTGCAAATGAAACATTGTTACATTGTGGACACACAGAATGCAACATAATTAAGTTATGTCTGTAAAAAGCTACACCACATTAAAGACTTTTTTTTTTTTTTTCTCTTCACAGCTGTAACGGACATCAGCAATTGAATGACATTGTTTTCAGAACACAGTTCTGTTCTTTTCCCCCTCGTTCCACAAGCGGCGTGGAGAAGCTGTGAAAGAAAGCCTCAGAGGGGAATCCCACAGCCCCTCTCTGTGGAAGGGAAGCCCGCTGTGCCAGAGGGAATGGTGTCAGTGCAGAGCTTCAGAGTCAACACGGCTGTGGGTTCTGGCGGGAATGAACGTGTCGCCCCTGGCCCTCTCTTACCCGACACACCCATTTCTCTTGTCCACCCCCTTACCCCCAACTCCCACTCTCTGCTTCTCTCTCTTGCACGCTTTCCCTTTTCCACTGCAGCCTGCCTTTCCACGGATAGAAATGGAAGCCACATGAAGGAGGATAATGCCTGTCAATGCGGCAAGTCAGCCAATGGAAAGTATTCAATCAGGAACGTTCCCCTCTTGTGTACGAGTGAAGAAGACAAGAGGCAAACAGAGGGAGACAATAGAACAGATAGGCGACAGGGCGTTCATACGTGCTTTATTTCAGGGCGTTCATACGTGCTTTATTTCAGGGCGTTCAAACGTGCTTTATTTCAGGGCGTTCAAACGTGCTTTATTTCAGGGCGTTCATACGTGCTTTATTTCAGGGCGTTCATACGTGCTTTATTTCAGGGCGTTCATACGTGCTTTATTTCAGGGCGTTCATACGTGCTTTATTTCAGGGCGTTCATACGTGCTTTATTTCATCTCCACGTGGAGTGGATTTGTTGGTTTTATGTTGCACGAAAAACGTGGGATCACAGTTCCAGATCATTTGTGAAATATTTGATGTTCCTCTGGAAAACATCATTTTACATTCACTTCAAACAATTTAACTGTAAAATGATGTTGTAATATGTGAAGTGTTCTGTGAATTATTGCATGTTCCTAATTTCAGAGGAAAACGCATTATTTTTCTGTTTTGAAAAACGAAGAAACTTAAGAGAAACCTTGTTATGCAACAGTTTGGCTTTTGTACCTGGATGCCCCTCTATCAAGAAAAAGAAAAAGATACACCCGCAGGTGCGGGTGAGACCCAACAGAAGCACTGTCCTCAACTGCCCAGCAAACCAGCTGGGAGCAACCCTGCACCACGCTTGGAAGCCTGCACTGTGTTCACATAGGTTATAGGCACGTGCAGGGCATTTCATTAGGACGTCAAGGGACATAACTGCTCCCTGGCAGATGCCATTGTGTCATGGCCGCTGGATGTGACACGACAGAACCTCCACGGGAGCGTTTCCACTGATGTATCAGCCACTATTTCATGACTGCAGAGCCCACCGGCGGAAAACGCCACCGTCAAGCAACTGCTGTATGCATCCCGCAGCCTCACTCGCTGCTTTTACACTGATAGTCGAAGACAGTACAACTCCAGACAGAGCCAAGCTTTTGCCATGAGGTCTTAATATTACGTGCCCTTTGAAGAGAAGACCGGGCCACAGTCTCTCTATCGACTTTGGTTACCGTTGTTTGGATTCAAGCCTGCACCTGTAGAATTATTATTGTTAACCCCCTCAAGGCTGAGTCACCCTGTGATGGATGTTTTACCGACTTAGCTACTGAACACTTTTTGTAAGTTCAGAACTCTACTCTTTGTAAATTCCATCCCACTCCCCCCCCCCCCCCCCCCCCCCCCCCCCCCCCCCCCCCCCCACCCCCCAAAAGAAATAGAAAATCAGCCACATAGTCCTGAACTCTTATGGCTGCTTTTGGCATTGTCTGTAGTACTTTTGTCTTCCTCTCAGAAACACTGAGTTGTTTCCGAAATTTTCAATCTGTAACTACTCTTCATTCATAATATCCTTGGAAACTTACTTCCTTTTTTCCCGCGTACGCAGGCTGATACTCCCGCGGACACTCCCTGTATAGACAAGCAAGGATTAACCCCATCTACCCAACAAAGAGAGTGGAGTTTTGTGTGTATGACCGTTTTTTTTTTTGTTTTTTTTTTTTTTGTTGTTGTTGTTTTTTTTTTTTTTTTTTTTTTTTTTTTTTTTTTTTTTTTTTTTTAATCCCGACATTAAGGGAGAAGGTGCGTGATATGTGTAACGTGACATCCATACCAAAGGCTAAACTGTCCTTCTCTTCTGAAAGTTGGTGATGGGATTTTACGTGTGTGCAAGATGTTATGCTTGCGTTCACAAACGGAACATCGGTTTATAGTCTCATTTAAAAGACTGTATGGGAAATGGAGTCAGAACCAATGTTAACTCTTAGAGAAAAATCCCCTTGTACCAAAACGGCCCGGCAGAGATTCAAACCCGCAACCCCAGGATCACCAAGATTACGAGTCCGGCGCTCCACCACTGAGCTAGTCTGGCCCCACTTATTTCTTCGGTTTAAATCATCTGTAAAGTACATGTTTTCTAGTTCCCCTGAAAAAAAAAAGAGTTTGTTTAAAGTAACATACAAAATACTATATTCCTATTATTGGATGGAAACGTACTTCTTGATCCAAATCGTTTATCTTATGTTCCTACATCCCCCCTAGAAAATGTACTGCTTACTCCAAATTAACTTAATAGCATTTTTGGAAAGAGTGTTTCTCATTTCAAGTAAATTTGTAAATATCTCAAATCATAAACTCACTTAAAATATGATTTTAGACCATGAGCAAAACACATTGATTCCTCGTTTTCTTTATACACATACACACACACATACTGACTGACTGAAACCAATTTATTGTCAGATTAACTCAAAGTTGTACTGGCAAACACACACATACACACACACACACATACACACACACACACACACACACACACACACACACACACACACACACACACACACACACACACACACACACACACACACACACACACACACACACACTATGGTTGAAACTGTGTTTGATTTGATAACTCTTTGTCTTAAATTCACTGAGGAAAAATTTCTTCATTCTGTTTATGTTTGCAGCACCTCATATTTCTGTTTTCCTGGAAACTTTATCTTTTATTCTATGTAACTTATTTCTTTGGAAATCTCTAAAAAAAAAAAAAAAAAAAAAAAAAAAAAAAAAAAAAAAAAAAAAAAAAAGAGAAAAGAGAAAAAAAACAAAAAACGAAGTAGTGAAAAAAAACAACCCAGTAATTGAATCCACATGATTCGTATCTAAGTGGGAAAAGCGTCCTGTGCTAAAGTGACTGATGTCAGTGTAGGACTTCGACGTCAACCCTGCTATATGGTCAACTGGACTAATTGTCTTACCCCTCATCATGATCACGATTTCCTTGAAAATCACACTGCTGTGTATAAATCCAGTGTTAAACACACTTCTCCAAATGTCCTTAGAAAATTCAAGTATGATTTGTAAAGTACTTCATGTTCCATGGGGAAAAAAGACTTCATGTTCCATAGGGAAAATACTTCATGTTCTATGGGAAAAAATACTTCTTGTTCTCAGCCAGATCCTCTTCCCTCCCCGTCCATCCTCGTTTGTAACTGCCACGAAAGACGTACTTCATGATCCAAACAATCTTTAACATCACTCACTTTTCTAAGTTCCAAGAAAACACACCTCTTGCCCCAAATTATTAAGAAAAAAAAAAAACACGTTTTTAATCAACTTGGAAGACATACTTTTTCTTTCAAATCCACTTTGAATAAGCGCATGTTTCTAACTTCCTAACAGGAGTAAAAGAAAGAAAGAAAAAAAAAAAAGACAGAAAGAAAAAAAAACAAAAACAAAAACAACAAAAAAACTTGTTCCAAGAAGCGGTGAAAGAAAGCCTCAGGAGGGGGAATCCCCACACAGCTCCCCCCCCTCTGTGGAAGGGAAGCCCGCTGTGCCAGAGGGAATGGTGTCAGTGCAGAGCTTCAGAGTCAACACGGCTGTGGGTTCTGGCGGGATGAACGTGTCACCATCCTCACTCCACTCCCCTTCTTCCTCCTTCCCATCCAATCCTGTTCAACAACTGCCCCCCCCCCCCCCCCCCCCCCCCCCCCCCCCCCCCCCAACACACACACACACACACACACACACACACACACACTGCCACGGTCCCCACTGCTGTCTGTTTTCCACTGGACAGAAACCAGAGGCTACGGCAAGTAGGGTCGAGGTACCAGTGAGGGAGGCTGGCTCATGATTTATGTAACTGAAAACGTTTTCGCTCGCATGAAACTGAAGAAGAGTAGAGTCCAGATAAAGACAAGCCATTGGATGACACGTCACTTAGACATACACAATGCATGTTTAGTTCTGTTAATCAGAAAAAACACTTTTTTTTTTTTCGCTGTGTAAAGTTTGCATTCATCGGAGAAAACACAATTCTTCGCTACAGAATGTATGTGCAGTTCTCATGTATCAGATATAACACAATCAATCTCTGTGATCCTGCGTACAATATTTCATTTTTTTTTCTATAACCATATTCCATTTTCTCTGTAAAACACAAATTCTTGTCCATCTGACATCTCCACTTCTCGTACATGCTTTACATGTTCCTGTTCAAACACTTCTTGTTCCAACCCGTCCAGTCAAACAGACATTTTTGCAAAATGTTCCTGTCTTCCAGACTTCTTGTTCAAACCTTTTTTCCTGTCAAACCACATATTGTTCTAAGCCTTTCTATCAAACCTTTTTTCCCGTCAAACCACATATTGTTCTAAGCTTTTCTATCAAACCTTATTTTTCCCGTCAAACCACATATTGTTCTGAGCTTTTCTATCAAACCTTATTTCCCGTCAAACTGCATATTGTTCTAAGCCTTTCTATCAAACCTTATTTCCCGTCAAACCACATATTGTTCTAAGCCTTTCTATCAAACCTTATTTCCCGTCAAACCACATATTGTTCTAAGCCTTTCTATCAAACCTTATTTCCTGTCAGACCACATATTGTTCTACGCCTTTCTATCAAACCTTATTTCCTGTCAGACCACATATTGTTCTAAGTCTTTCTATCAAACAAAAACACCTTCCAAATCTGCTTCTCAAGCACATGAAACACATGTCTTCCAACTTTAGCTTATCTAGCATACTTGTTCACACTTCCAGTCCTAAACTTTGCAATCGGTGTACATCTTTTCATATCTTCATCTTCTTTTAAACATGTCTTGTTTTAAAAAAAAAAAAAAAATAATAATAATAATAATAATAACTCCCACCTGAATCAGATCTCTTGTTTCAAAACGAACACACTCTGTGTAGTTTCCTCCCTCTTTTGCGGGTAAATATAACTTTTTTTTTTTCCCGTCAAATTTTGCAGTTAGCACAGCTTCAGGTCGAGATGAAAAAAATGTCTGTTGACAAGTGAATGATCATACTTTGTAGACACTACATGGAATCGAAGAGAAAGTCGCATTTCTAGCCAGTGGAATGCTAAATGTAATGGTCAGGCTAGACGTAATATGGCCAGTGGAGTCGGCTGGGGATATCAACAAAAAATTGAATTGTATTGAACCCGAGAGGTCAGGATCTAGTCCTATGTTACGCTCTGTTACGTGGCTTCACACCTCTATTGGGGGACAGTGGAAACTCTGCAAGTGCCACTGGTTATCCTGTAGCTGTTTTCTTTGTGATGTTAACTGTTTTTTTCTTTCTTTCGTTCGTTCGTTCGTTCGTCCTTGTTCTTTCTTTCTTTCTTTCTTTCTCTTTACTTTCGATCTTTCTTTTTGTACTCCCAGTTCTTATAGAACAGGGAGTACTTTAGAATGGGAACGAAGAAATGCTGTGTGTGTGTGTGTGTGTGTGTGTGTGTGTGTGTGTGTGTGTGTGTGTGTCCGTGGTCAAAAATGTGTTCCACTCGCACCAGACAAAACTACTTGACCGATCTTTCTGAAAATGTGTAGATATGTTCATTATGGGTCAAGGATGATGCCCGATGTTTTAGTTTGCCGTTATAGCCGTTACTAACGGCTGTAACGGCCTGTAACGGTTTTTTTTCTTCTTTATGGAATATCTCCGAAAGTACTTGCCGATCTTTCTGAAAATAAGCAGGTATGAACATTATGGGTCACGGATGATGCCCGATGTTTTAGTTTACCCCGTTATAGCCGTTACTAACGGCTGTAACGGCCTGTAACAGTGTTTCTTCTTTATGGAATATCTCAAAAAGTACTCAGCCGATCTTTGTGAAAATTTGTAGGTATGCTCATTATGGGTCACGA
>JADBJO010006193.1:112500-127500 GCA_016801955.1 Conus betulinus
TGGAGGTCCATAAACACTGTTTGCTGTATGTATCAATAGGGAGACTGCACACAAATGTGATTGTGTCGGCACTGTGCAACGAAGAAGGGGTCCTCCGAGGTGCCTGTCAGTCAGTGACAACAACTGGCGAAGGGCCGGACTATTTCTGTCGTGGCTGGATATAGCTCTAGGTACATGGACAGGAAAAACGGCAGTAGCTGGACAGATTAGCGATGTCATCATCATAAAATGCCAAATCGTTTATTTATCTGATTGTGAACAAGAAGAAGAAGAAGAGAGAAGAAGATGATGATGATGATGATGATGATGATGATGACGATGATGATGATGATGATGACGATGATGATGAGGAGGAGGAGGAGGAAGGAGTGGAGGAGGAGAAGGAGGAGGAGGAAGAGAAAAAGGAGGAGGAGGAGGAAAAGGAAAAGGAGAACGAGGAGGAGGAGGAGGAGGAGGAGGAGGAGGAGGAGGAGGAGGAAAGCATTCTCTTGTGATGTTACGCACATTTGCAAAGACCTTATATCAGGGCACCGCCTATCATTAGATCGTTCAATAGGTGCAACGAGAAAGCTTTCAATACTGGTAACCGACAGAATACAAGCCATATTTCATATGATTGACACCAACATTGTAACTGCTTTCGCTTTAAACCCAACTTGTTAGAGTATTGTGAAGACGCCAGTATCAATATATCTCGTGCGACAAATCAGATGTATTATTGCACAGCTGTTTCCTGTCTTCTTTTCTTGGTTTTAAAAGTATGTTTGAAGGGTGGACGATGTCTGCAGATTTAGTGTATCTTCGTTTCACCAGGTGTGTCCATACCGTTATATTCCGAGGGCACAAAGTAGTTTACTGTCCTCGTTAAGGCTGTTGAGGAAATTCTGAGGAGAAAGACACTTGGCCACGGATCGCAGTGAGTGATGTATCTCTCTCGATCGGCGCTAGTTGGAATAAACAGTATGTATAACATGTGGACTAGAAAAGTGTAAAATTGCTCTTATAATTGTGAATATTGTTCCACCATCTCTATGTGATTTTGCAAACCTCTCAGCAACAAAAAGCAAGGTCATAGGACAACTCAATACCCATCCTTCTGAGGGAAAAAAAAAAAAAAAAAGGACTGGACTGGGTTTTATCTGGATTTTAAACCCTCACCGATGCATTTCCCTGTCAAGATCCAGCCGCGACGTTAACTGCTGGGAAGGAAATCTTCGTCACCTTCATTGATAGGTCAGCTCCACTTGCCAGGCAGATAGGGAAGCTCCAAGGACTTGCTGATTGACGTGGGCTGCTCTGGAACCCATGGAGTTTGCGTTGAAAGAACAATAAGATAGGCTGTCTAAAAAACGCAGAAAAAAGGGCCCGCTGCTCTTTTCAAAGAAAAAAAAAAAAAAAAAAAAAAAAAAAAAAAAACTGGCAGTGAAAAATTGAAACAGACACGGCGTTGTTATGGCATGCTGCTGATATTCAAAAACCAGCCACAAACGGTTAAACGTAGGAATACAAAAGTTTAGCAGGTACCTTGAATCAGAATGTTTACAAAGACAACCCATTTTCCTGGTTTGGTGGAATGTTTTTATCGAAACTGAGATTCTCACACGTAAAAAATTTTAAAGGTTTCTTTCCACTCTTGGAATCTTCCAAACTCTCGTGAGAGTGGGTAACACGTAAAATGAGTTGTTGTTTATTACCGGTGTTCTACGTTCACAGAATTCGGATTTCGTTGAAACAACTTCGTCTTTTATTTCGTTTCTTTCCATTTCCACTCATTTCATCTTTTCATGCAGGACTGACCCCGTTCCCCCCCCCCCCCCCCCCCCCCCCCCCCCCCCCCCCCCCCCACACACACACACACACACACACCAAAACAAAACCATAATTGCTGTCTCTTAGAGCTACATTTCAGAAAGGAAATCCGTTACAACTGTGCATCACCATTATTTTTCCCCCAGGTGTCGTAGATATTACCACCCTGTGATTGGTCAGTTGATTAGTATGCAGTTTATAGTCTCTGCGTGCTGGGGCTGTACAGGACAGAAGGAGTGACAACTTTTTATATCATTATAGATGAAGTTCCTTCCCTTGCTTTGGGTCAAATATGGGTCTCCCTCCTCTGCTTTCAAGGCTTTTTTTCCACTGTTTTGGGGTGAACGGGCGACCACAGTGTTTTCAGTGGCTGCAGAGTCAAAATGGTGGAGCGGTGTGTGTGTGTGCGTGTGTGTGTGTGTGTGTGTGCGTGCGTGCGTGCGTGCGTGTGTATGGGTATGTGTGTGTTGAAAAGTCTCTGCAAACCGCAGAACCAGTTTCGTGTTTGTGTCTTGAGATCGGGCTTTTAAAAACCACATTGTTTTGTGAGCAGTAATCACAACGTATGGAGTATGTTGGGTCTTGACTTTTTTTGGAAGAAAGTGAGGGAACGAGCTTGCTGAAAAGACCAGTTTGGCGCCATATCAGCGGAAAGTACAAAGTTACCCCGGTCTAAAACTCCGTTGATGAAAGGAGCCATTGGACTGCAGAAAGTTAGGGTGTCCTGGACAGGAGGTGTTGGAAGGGAGGTGCATTCGAAATCCAGGTGGGTCAAATGTCAAGCCGGGATAGCAGGATTTCCCCCTGTCCCATCATTCTGAATGGACGCTGAGACAAGATGTTTTGTGAAGAGAGCCTGGGGTACCAGAAAGTGTTTTCCTTTTCCTGACTGTCTCATCTTCTGTGCCGCATCCACGTCACCCATTCCGACCCCCTGTCCACAGCCACAGCCCGTCCCGTACCGTCACCTGGCAATCCACAGGGAGCAGTCAATGTCAAGTCGTCAAGAGGACAACTCACCAAAGGAGACACTGCACTACTGCCAAGTTACTTCGGTAGTGTTCAGTGGTGCCTGTTCTGATCTTACCTACGCAGGACACTGCCTTCTAAGTTCCCTGTTGATGACAGTAATTGCTAAGTCGCAGAGCCAGCGTGAGTGAGCTCTCCCTCCGGAGGGCGCCTTGCGTACTGAAAGTTTGTTTAGTGATGAATCGTTGGGATGCAGATTAGAGAACTTGTCACTACAGCTGGTTTAACAGACTTCACTGTGAACATAGTCAGCTGCCTGAAAATCCAAATGATGCTGCGCTTCCCTTTCCAAACAGCTGAATAATGCTAAGCTTCCCTTTCCAAACAGCTGAATAATGTTGAGCGTCCCTTTCCAAACAGCTGAATACAGCTGAATGTTGAGCTTCCCTTTACAAACAGCTGAATAATGGTGAGCTGCCCTTTCCAAACAGCTGAATAATGCTGAGCTTCCCTTTGCAAACAGCTGAATAATGCTGAGCTTCCCTTTGCAAACAGCTGATAATGCTGAGCTTCCCTTTGCAAACAGCTGAATAATGCTGAGCTTCCCTTTCCAAAACAGCTGAATAATGCTGAGCTTCCCTTTCCAAACAGCTGAATAATGCTGAGCTTCCCTTTCCAAACAGCTGAATAATGCTGAGCTGCCCTTTCCAAACAGCTGAATAATGCTGAGCTGCCCTTTTCCAAACAGCTGAATAATGCTGAGCTCCCTTTTCCAAACAGCCGAACAAATGCTGATGCTAAGCTTCCCTTTCCAAACAGCTGAATAATGCTGAGCTTCCCTTTCCGAACTGCTGAATAATGCTGAGCTTCGCTTTCAAAAACAGCTGAAGACGGTGCAGATGAGAGAACCACAACAGCAAAGCCTATCGCTGTGAGACAGTGAGACTGATGACGCTAAACCATTCACCATACATGCTCAGTGCAAATGCGTTTTTTTTTTTTTTGAGATTTACGAAACGTTTTTTTTTTTTAATGTTGGCTGTTATTTTTAATCAACCCCGTTATCCACCTCAAATCTGTTCTGTCATGTATGGCTGTCTGTTGGCAATCATATAGGATACATGGAAGTGCTCCTTGATTTCATAGTTCACCTTCTAGATGGCACGATATTGCATTATTTGGGCAGGTATATCTAAAATCCATGGATAATCTCCCCTTTTTGGCTCTCGTCTCAAAAACAGACCCTTGATTAATCTAATGGTAGATGTTTTGCTGGTGGACTGTTCTGTGTCGCGCAGCGCAAGGCTCTGTACTGAAGCTTGTCCTCTGCATCTTTACAAACGATAGTAAAATTGATTTGTTCAAAAAGAAAGGCTGGCCGTTTTCCCTGATGACAGATGTCTTTACTATGGAATCATAAACATGCAGCAGTTTTTTCACTGGTGCGAAAAGGCATTTTGAAAAAAATATTTCATGTGTTCCACATAATCACTAGCTCAGAACAGACGCTAATATGACCTTGAAATCAAAACAGAAGCACAAGCCTATTACCTCTTACCATTACATACACCCTTCTTCCACAGTGCAACAGATTAGTGAAAAGTGTGTGTATGGCTCAACCACCTGCTATAAATTGTGACACAATTAAGCTGTTTGCTGTCGGCAAAGTTAGATATGATAACGTCCTATTCTAGAAATAGCAATGATACCATTGTTGTTCTTCTGACAATCATTAGTGATGCGTTTGCTCTCTGACGAAAGACTGCAACAATCATCATGATGCGACTGGCTATCAAGGTAAATCTGAAAATGTGCCAGGACAATCATTTCCAACATGATTGACCGTTCACATACATCTCTAATGATGTCAGAAACAACTGGGCGCGAAAAAACTCCACTCGTGACTTTTTACACAACTCTGAATGCAAGTGATGATCCACTTACTTACTTACTTAGAGTGTCAGGAGATAAGGGCCGAAACACTTGCTTGAAGGGGGCTTCTCTTCTGAGGACTCTCTGCTGCCACGCTCTCCACGAGTTTCTTTCTACCAATGATGGGATTGACCATCTAAATGATTCCAAAGAAACTCCTGTAATGATCATCTGGATTCATTACGTAAACTGACAGGAAGCTCTGCTATTATATCGAACAACTCTCTATCCGCCCTACAGCCTGCATAACTACATCCAATCTATGGTGAGCTGTTCCTGTGCTGACCTCCCTTATAGCCCCACCATCTCCCCCCTCCCACTTCCTTACCTTCACTCTTTTTTCCGCCCGTCTTCCACCTTCAAGACTCCACCACTAAACGATTATTTTAAAAAGATATCACTACGATACAACAGATCGACTGATCATAGATACAGACGTGTATACAATTACAAATACATAGATACATACCTAAAAAAAAAAAAAAAGAAGAAGACAAGAGGGGAGCACTCTGTGCGTCAAATCAATGACAAAACAAAGAGGATAAATGCAAAATCAAGGGCAAAACAGTGAAAGAGAATATTCCGGAAGATCAGTCACCCCGGAAAATATTATTTCTATGGGACACGTTCTTGTCCACCCTAGCTACGTCAAAGAATAAAACATAAATGTTAAATGCTAAACAAGCGCGAGACATTTCGTGTCGGAGGATTAACCTAGGAAACCTTATTTCTACGAGACATGGTCTTCTCCGCTATCAGACATTTTGCAATCTGCGACCGCACGAGCATGAAATGGACAACGCCACCCAGCGGTCAAGGGGCGTCACTCTGAGATGAGGGGCGGGTGTGAGCGGAGCACTCGACGTGCAGCGTCGGGGCTTGGTGTGCCTGTGTGTCATTACGCTGGGGCAAAGAGTGCTGGGATTTATTCGTTTCCCGTTGTGGTCGGCACATTGTCTGTCCAACGAAGCACCGCCGGTGTCACAGCCCAAACTGACCCCCCCCCCCCCCCCCCCCCCCCCCCCCCAGGCTGATCTGGAAGGTATTGATCAGTGTCCAGATGCCTGAACAACACAACCCCCCCCCCCCCCCCCCCCCCCCCCGCACCCCCGCCGTTTAACCTTTCCGTTCCCCTCTTTACCTCATGACAGCAGCTTCCACCACCATCAACACCCCCCCCCCCCACCCCCAGTCCATCTTCTCAGTATGTTTTACTTTTTACTACTAATGTGAGTGCAACCATCCATATCTATTTAAAAATGTGCCAATTGTTAATAAGTGTAAAGTACCAAAAACTGTAAATGAGGATTAAAAAGGAAAAAAAAGGTATTCCACATTCTTGTGTACGTGTAAAACATGAAATATTTTCTGTTCATTTTTTTAAATAATTATTCGAAGAGCCCAAAACGTTCAGTCCGGAAGAATCAGACTGACGAGATCTTCAAACGCTGCTCTGCAGTTAGCTCCGTTTCTGAGACTGGGCCTGAGACCCTCCTTCTGCACAAATGCTCCATGTGCCATGTTCCTACAGAATAGACAGGGGGTGGGGGGGGGGGGGGTGGATAGAGGAGTGATAGAATGGGGGAAGGAGGGAGGAGAAGAGGGGGGAGGGGGAGCACTGAGATTGGCAGCAACTTAAACGGGAGGGGTCAAGTCTGACTTGGCAGAAGGATGAAGGGATTAGCCTGTGCTAACCCACTGCCCAATATGACACCACATTGCCTGGAGAAGATACGGGGGGACAGGGACAGGGCGGTCTTGGCAGAAGAACAATCCAGGCTGGGCAACGGATCGACCAGCAGAACAGAGCCTGGCTAGGGATTCCACAGCCGTGAAAATGTGACAATTGTGGGAATACCACGTTGTGAAAACAGTACTGAGAATACTGCAACAGTGCCAGGCGCAAGAATAACAACAAAAAAGAAATAAGGACTTGGTAGCTTTAGGAATAAAGATTTTGAGGAAAGTAATGAGATGACTGTGGCAAGATGTGAGTGGGCATGCAAAAGCTGATGTCCGAACTAGGACCGCGAGACCAAGAAGATAGCATACACTTTGAGAAATGTGTTCAAAAGTAGATGAGTGGAAAGATGGGGCGGACAGAATGATTGTGGACCTTCACCGATGCCTTGATCAGAGAACATGGGGAGCCTGACAAAAGAAAGAAATAAAAGACATGAAACGAAAAACAAAGCTCAAAATAAACTCCACAGATGGACACCTATCTTAGGAGTATTGTTTGAACATTTTTTTTTTTTAAAATTCCGATTTGCATCTGGGAGTCTTATTTTCTATATATATTTTTTTTGTCTGCTGTTTGTGGTGTCTGTAGAATTGTTGGTCAAAAGTCTCTTGTCTGTGTTTAACTATCTATTGAAGAAGTATACCTTTGCACCTTGTTTCCATTCGGTGCGGTTTTTTTTTTTTTTTCCAGTAACACCAGAGTTTATTTGGATCTCTTCAAATGAACTGTCACATCTTATACAGCATTCTTAGTTTGACCCCAAATTAAAAAACCAGTTCCCAACTCAACTGCATGCTGTCATAACACGTGACTGGCATTATAAAACGGTTTCAGTAAAAAAAGGAAATCCGAAAGGAAGAAAGGGGAGAGAACAGAAAAGCACTTTTAGAAAATCCTGAGTGTGCCAAATCAACGACTACAAACGAAAAGCAAGTGAAATGCTGTGAGTTACTGAGACAATGAGCAACGTTCCCTGACAGAGGCTCGACACAAGCAAACCTCATTTCTATGACACATGGTCTTCACCACCACCAGACATTCGCAATCTGCGACTGCACGTGCATGAAATGGACAACGCCACCCAGCGGTCAAGGGGTGTCACTCTGAGATGAAGGGCGGGAGTGAGCGGAGCAATTGACGTGCAGTGGCAGTGTGCGATGTGCCTGTGTCATTACGCTGGGGCAAAGAGTGCGTAGATTAATTAATTCGTTGCTCGTTGCGGTCAGCACACTGTGGTCCATTTGGTCCACTGCCTCTGACGCCGGCAAAACTGACCACCTGCCTTCTTTGGTCAGTGCTGGACTGTTTCCACATGTCTGCACAGCATCTCGCCACCTCCTCCTTCCGTGTCTCACGCCCCTCCGTCCTCTTATCCACCATTCCCGACCTGAACTACGTTAAATACTCATTTTTGTACATCCGCCTGTGCCTGTTTGTAAATCTCTGACATCTGATGTTGAAAAAAAAAAAGATCAAGAACTGGCAACAATGTATCCCCCACTGTTATTGCCAGTCTCTCTCTCTCTCTCTCTCTCTCTCTCTCTCTCTCTCTCTCTCTCTCTCTCTCTCTCGCTAGCTAGCTAGCTGTCTGTCTGTCCGTTTCTCTCTCTGTGTCTGTTTCTGTCTCATCCCCCCCCCCCCCCCTCTCTCTCTCTCTCTCTCTCTCTCTCTCTCTCTCAATTTGTTGTTTCAAAGCGTCGGGACTTCTGTGAGAGATGAAGCACCACTTGAATGCAGAACAACACTAGGAAGAATGGGAGAAATTAAATGAAAAGATAGTACTACAATCCGGATGAGCTGATAGTACAGAGCACAATGGAGCTTTTAACTGGCCACATTATGAGACCTTAAATTAGGAGCCGTAGCTCATCAAACTCCAGACACGAGCGAGAGATAGGTACCATTTGAAAGAGGAAGAGGAATCTCAAGACACAAATGAATGCTGCCTAAGACTTTGAGAAGAAAGGCTTCAAAAAGCTCTGGGAAGACCTGCAAACAAAGACAGTGCCCTAAGCAAAACAGAATAAGCAAGAGAAAGGAACAAATCGAAGAAAGCTCAAGGCTGCTTCTCAGAGACCCCTTCCAATTCATTAGTAAACTATTCGGGCAGGCAAAAAGCACGGACACTACCGTGGACAATGAAACACATGAACACATATTCCGACCCGAGGAGCGAAGCACCACTTCAGATCCAGGGCTTGTTGCAGCGCGCAGCATCAGAGGGGAAGGTTCAGTGGCAGCCACCAACACTGAATAAGCTGAAGAAAATGGTTAAAAAAAAAAAAAAAAAAGCTAGAGACAAATCGTTCCCAAGACCAAACAAAATACCCTATCCGCTGTATTAGAAATGTCCTAGTGTCCTTGCCTGCCTCCACAAAAAGATCAGCATGGAGAAACCTTTAGATCAGTGAAATTTGGAAAAGAGAGGGGGTTAGTTACCGCCAAGGACACAGACAGAGTACAGGACTAGACACAATGCATTTCGGTACCTCTTGGGTCTTCTTCAGGCGAAAACAATAACGTTTAGGACAGTGACAAGAAGGACATGTAGCCACTTAGCTTCGCTTCTCCTGTTCGTCTCCAAGTCCGCCTTTGCTCTGTGGAAAGTTCCATTTTAGGATTTGAAGACGAACAGGAGAAGCGAAGCTAAGTGTTCTTCTTTGTCACTGTCATAAACGTCATTTGTTTTCACCTGAAGAAAACCCAAGAGGTCGAAATGCATTGTGTCTAGTCCTGTACTCAGTTTGTCTGTGTCTTTGACGGTAACTAACCGCCTCTCTTTTCAAATTTTGCTTCATTTTCCGCCCTCAGTCACTCCGTTTTGAAACTTAAGTTCAGTGAGCAATGAATGATAGCTGGTGGAGTGTACATTCCCAAAGTGCAAAGCTGAGAGACACCAACCAGCTCAGACAAACACTGCTGAACATTGAGGGCAAACTTTCCTCCTCCGTCATGGTGGCTAGGCTGACTAAATACCTCACAGAAAATTAGCACTTTGATTTTTCCAGTCTAGAAAGGAAGCATCATGATAGTGTCTGGTGGTGTAGAACATGCCACCGTGATTAGGGAAGGAACTGATCGTACTTTTAACAAAACTGCTATTTTACATTGTAAATGAATAAAGGCAAACGGCTACCAACCCCACAAGCAGTCACACTGCAAAACTACAAAGCAATAGATTGGGCCAAGATTTCGGCGTGACAATCATCCCGATACCAAATCTGTAGGTGCCTGACAGGAAGCTGAAAGGGCATTAAAGTCAGATCTAGTTGCAAAGTGAGACGACAGAGACGACTGCAGGCGGAAATCTAAACAATCTTAAATGAATGTTGGCGGCGAAAAAAAAAAAAAAAAAAAAAAAAAAAAAAAAAAAACCGTGGTCAAACGAATCACAAGAAAAAAAAACACGACGCGTTTCGACCTCTTAGGTCTTCTTCAGGCAAGACACAAAACCATTATTACAATGAAAATGAACGACCAATCACTTATCTTCAATCACTTCAGCGCAAGATAGGCGTTGAATGAAAACGAGGTACCATTATTTATCGTTCCCTTCACTATAGTTGTTAGCTTAATCATCATTAATACGATTGTTAGTACTGATATTGCCATCACTACCATTAACATCACCATCGCCATCGCCACTAAGAGTGTTGCCACGGCAACCATGCTATTTAAGAATCCTCTAACCTACACTCCTTTCTCCCATACTACAACTGGTATTGCCATATTATCACCAAAAGTGGTAGTAATCCTGTCTTTCTTTATATATTTTTTTCCAAAATTTTGATCATCATCATTACCATTATTAGTATTTTTATTAGTAATATAATTATCATCATTACTACCTTGACTCACACATTATCTCTCTTCTGACAGCCTCGTTTTCATTCGACGCCTATCTACTGCTGAAGTGATTGAAGATAAGTGATTGCTCGTTCATTTTCGTTGTAATAATTGTTTTGTATCCTACCTGAAGAAGACTTAAGAGGTCGAAACGCGTCCTGTTTTGTCTTTTGATTTGTTTGTCCACTTTTTTTTTTTTCCCTGGCGGTTCGCTAACATTTATGTAAGATTTGTTTAAATCAAAAGACAAACGAGAATTTGGAATCTTTCAGGTCCCTTACCGATCTATGGACCAGCTGACGAGGAACAGCGGTGAGAGAGCAGTAGGTCTTAAAACCCCACACATCCGCCTGCGCCATGTCTGACTTTAATTTCAGTAAGAGGTGTGTGTATGTGAACACTTTTCACTTAGTTCTACATGCGAACAGCGCAACTGCGTCATCTTTGAATTAAACAAAACCTACAACGAAAAGCTAGATGGGGTGAGAAGTACAGCTCAAAAATACATCGTTCAGTGTCCTAAGCCGGACAGAGTTTCAGCTGAATCTGGTCGAGGACGGGACGACACTGGACATCATCAGACTTCAATTTCCAACTTTAACTTAGAACAGGTGTTCCATAGAGACGTGGATATGATACCCGTCTGAAAAGGCAACCCCTTGTGACACCCACCGTCTAGAAGTTGCTGGTTTGAATCCAGGCAGCTCCAGACAAAAAAAGATGATGGCAGAAGGCATTTACGAGACATGAGAAGAACAAAGCCTGGCCCCTCTAGAAGTAGAAAGTCCAGGGCCGAAACAGTCGTAGGAGGAGGGTTTGTTCTCTGAAAACAATCTGCTGTCAAACTCTACTTAAAGTTTCTTCCTACTTAACCCTTTTTTTTTTTTTTTTTTCTAAATCTATCATGCCAATACCCATCAAAAATGTAATAGCAATAAAACTAGACACACAGCGGAGCAGTTCTGTCACTATTGCTTGTCCTTCGTCGTGTCTTGTTTACGATGAGCAACAAACAGCGTGTGAATAAAAACTCCCACCTCCGACCATCTCTCAACAAACTTTCAACGAAGTTGGAAAACAACAATAAAAGACGATTCCAAGAGTTGTACTTCCTTACATACGGGTGTTTTTATGGTATTTTTTTTATTAGTTTGTTTTGTTTCGCCTTTTTTTTTTTTTTTTTTTTTTTTTGCATTATTACTATTCAAATTTACCAAGTCTAAAGAAAATAGGGTCTCCTCTCTCTCTCTCTGTGGTGTGTGTGTGTGTGTGTGTGTGTGTGTGTGTGTGTGTGGTTTACTGGTGTGTGTCAGTCAAAATAAAACGGGATGGAGGGAACGAAATAAAACGGGATGGAGGGAACGAGCCGGATCCTCCTTGTCGGATGCCTTGTCTCACTTCTCTTGTCTGTCTGTCTGTCTGTCTGTCTGACTCTCTCTCTCTCTCTCTCTCTCTCTCTCTCTCTCTCTCTCTCTCTCTCTCTTCTTCTTCTTCTTCTTCTTCTTCTTCTTCTTTCTCTCTTTGTCTGTCTGCTTGTCTGTCTCTCCGTCCATCTGTCTGTATGTCTATTTGCCTGCCTGTCTGTCTGTCTGTCTGTCTGTCTGTCTCTCTCTCTCTCTCTCTCTCTCTCTCTCTCTCTCTCTCTGTGCGCTCGTGTGCGTGCGTGCGTGCGTGCATGCCTGTGTGTGTGTGTGTGTGTGTGTGTGTGTGTGTGTGTGTGTGTGTGTGTGTGTGTGTGAATGTGTGTGTGTGTGTGTGTGTGTGTGTGTGTGTGTGTATGTGTGTGTGTGTGTGTGTGTGTGTGTGTGTGTGTGTGTTCATGCGTGCGTGCTGTGCGTGTTTGTGTGTGTGTGTGTGTGTGTGTGTGTGTGTGTGTGTGTGTGTGTGTGTGTGTGTGTGTGTGTGTGTGTGTGTGTGTGTGTGTGTGTGTGCTCTCTCTCTCTCTCTCTCTCTCTCTCTCTCTCTCTCTCTCTCTCTCTGCCCCCCCCCCCCCCCCTCCCTCCCCCACCATTGTTTTTTTTCCGTCGTGGTGACTTTTACATACGTATTATAATTTTCAAGATTCCCTATTTCATGCATCGTTGAAGAAAATGCCTCGTTTTGACAGGGACCCCAGAGGAGCTCATTCATCGTTAAAAGGAGTTTGAAGAAGAATAGTAAAGAATTCATTTGAGTTCCAGTAACATAATATCAGCAAGTGTTGACAAGAGTGTGCGTACTTTAGATTCAGATTTTCGCTTTACTTACCTTTAAGAAAGTGCTTCATATTGAGATACGGACATAGTATTTTTTTAGAAGTAAAAAACAACAACAACAAAAAAACCCTGACACAGAGTATTGATAAAGCAAATATTCTAATTTTGTAAGTTGGGATTAGACTACTGAAAAAGTAAGGAGCAGAATGAAAATGGGAGATAAAATTAATCATTTACCTGTTGGATGTTTCTTTAGGTGTGGATAGCACATGAAACCACCAATATGAGATACCAATAATTTTTCGTATTGCTATATCACATACACACACACGCGCGTGCGCGCGCGCGCGCGCCTTCGCACAAGATACGTGTGCGTGTGCACACACACACACAGGCACGCACGCACGCACACACACACACACACAGAGAGAGAGAGAGAGAGAGAGAGAGAGAGAGAGAGAGAGAGATGAGAGATGGAGAGAGAGAGGTAAGTGTGTATTTATGTGTTGTGTCGAGCTGTACGTCTCTGCACTAAGCTTGGTATCAGAAGAAGAAACGGTGGGGTATAGGCAAGGAAGGGTGGGGGGGCGGGGCGGGGGTGGGGAGGGGTTTGAATGCCAAATGAAGCACTCTAAACACTGAGTAGGAGCATCTGTGGTAACTGCGTGTGGTACTGTATGATAAAGAAAAAACAAACAACAACATTCATACGTTAATATTGGCGACTTACAAAATTTTGGTCATTGTACATTAAGAGAACTGGAATAAATTCTTTTACTGTGTAACATGAGAGAATCCTCTGTTATCCATAGACGAACGAGGATGTTTATGGGGGCTATCACGCTATAAAAGCTCCAATGTTACTAACATGAAATAAGGAATCTAGTCGTTTTATTACACAAAAAAATGGCTCGTTTGTGTTTCTTCGAAGTTCGTACGTCCATTAACAAATTTGCAGGTTCGAGTTTGAACCAGTTTGCAAACATACACTTCATATTCCATGTTGTTATGCACTTCATATTCCATGTTGTTATGCACTTCATATTCCATGTTGTTATACACTTCATATTCCATGTTGTTATACACTTCATATTCCATGTTGTGATGTCAGGATGGGTGGAGGAGAGAGGTGAATCCTCTACAAGGAGATGTGAAACAGCGCGTTACCACTTGGGTGATGCTCTACCTTTGTTGTTGTCAATATACGTACATTAACAGTGAAACAGTATTTAGCAAAACGGTTGTTTCTGTGCTTTGCAGAATTAGCGCGTGCATTATAGGTCTGATTTCAGTCACCAGTCCTGCCCTTGTGTGTGATTTCAATCTTGTGTGTGATTTCAATCTTGTGTGTGATTTCAATCGTGCGTGTGATTTCAATCTTGTGTGTGATTTCAATCTCAAAGCTTGAAGTACTACCCTGGAATCGACGCAGCAGAAGAGAATTCAAAGTTTAATTCGTGGAAAGTAATATGAGATAATATAAAATCAATGAACTGCTTCAAGTTCGCCGTAAAAATTATTTTGTTCCTTCCAAAATAAAGCGACTTTTCCATTTCTAAATTAGGTTTTTTAAAAAAAAAAAAATGCAGAGCTTGACGTTTTTCTTCACTAATGGCCCGTCTATACATACTCTCATATGGTTATGATAAGAATCTCCTTTTTTAAAGATGCAGCATGGCATGCCAGACATACATACCCGCATTTATTGTTTTGGGATTTTTTGTTTGTTTGTTTTGTTTGTTTTTTTTGTTTTCAAGTCAGTATGATCAATAGTAAAAGAAACTCTTTGAAGTCTCCATGTCAGTGTGTAAGAACAAAAAGAGGATTGGCACCGAATCTTTTTCAAGAGTAGTCCCAGGCCCTTTCATGGTTTCAGAAGTGTGTGTTGCAAAAAGAGGTTTGAGAGGAGGTTGGCTTTGCTCTATTTTTTTTTTTTTCTCGAGAAACCAATAACTGATTTTGAGCTTGAATTTCTGTTTTTACATTACACTCAACTGCATTATTTCTTATTGCAGATACGAGTGGACAAAGCTTTTTTTTCATGTTCCTTTTAGGATAAAAAATGGAGGCTCGTTCTATGTACGGGCAGATGGCGCGTGCGCTGCAACAAACTTATGCTACTTTCGTTGCCTCGCATTCTGTGCTTTGTAGCTTTTTTTTTTTTTTTTTTTTTTTTCAGAGCTCTAGAAATAGTTCTTGTGCTCATTTCGTTTTACATCCATTCAGAGATTTGCACGATAAAGCGCTCTGTCGCGTGGCTCGTCCCTGTTTTTGTTTGTTAAGCTTTGAGAACTATTTGTTTTTTCCTACTAATTTTGTCAATAGACATTTTTTTTGTAGTGAAATAAATTCCTAAAAAAAAAAACAAACAAAAAACAAAAACAAAAAAAAAAAAAACAATTGAATGATGTTGAAATATGGAGAGCAGTCCTGCCCAGTACAAGCGTTGACGTATTTTCTGGATGAGAAGGATTGTAGAGATGACAAGAACAGGAACAAAAACAA